>CM076569.1:409667313-409971476 GCA_034641835.2 Pinus albicaulis | reverse complement strand
TCTCTATTCCTTCAAGTGAGCATGCCAAAATAATTTCAGAGGCACACTACAATTGGGTCTCTATACATTTTTGGGTATAGAAAACAATGTTAGTGCTGCAAAAGTATTTTTATTGGATGAAAGTTTGACAGGGTGTTGGGGAGTACATTAGATCGTAAAATTGTTGTGCCCTTTCCATCCTACAATCAAGAAGCAAGGCCTATATACTTCTATGAATACTCCTAGCTGGCCCTGGGAATCCATCTCCATGGATTATATGTCAGGCCTTACTTCTACCAAGCAAGGAAATGAATGTGTTTTCATGGTCATTGGAAAATTCTCTAAGGTGACCATTCTGGCGGCTTGCAATAAGAGTATCACAAAAAAAGCCACTGGAAAACTCTTATTTGAATGAGTATGGGTACACTTTGGGATCCCACCATCCATTATCTCATATTGGAACATCAGGTTCCTAAGTACATTCTGGTCAATCCTCTACTCGTTGTTGGATACCAAACTCACTAAGTTCACGACCTTCGACCCCCAAACTGATGGCTAAACAAAGGTCGTCAATAGGATGATCATGCATATTTTGATGATGTACAACTTAAAGAATCCACACACATGGAATGAAATTCTCCCCTATGTCCAACTCAACTAAAATAGAGCTATCCATTGCTCAAGTGGCCACAACCCCTTTCATGTGGGATTGGGATTCCAGCCACTACGTCACATTGATGTTTCCATACCACTTGCAGCGACTTAGATAGATTTGGCTCATGTCCAATCCAAAGTTGGCAGAGCTACCAACTTCCTTGAATGAATTTAACACATTTCCCGTTAGGTCCATGAAATATTGGACATATAAAATTCCAAGTAAAAATAGTTCAATGATTAGCATCGGGTGCCACACAGGTTCCAGGTGGGTGACAAATTTTGGTTACATTTACCGAAGGAGCACCTAGCTAGAGCCCACAGAAATATTTGCTTGCTATGATATGGGCATTACACCATCACTAAGCTTGTAGGAGACAATTATTTCAAGCTCAGAATCCCACCATTCCTTAGCCTACACCCAGTATTCAGTGCGGACCAACTCCGGCCATACTTTCCCTCATTGTTCGACACATAAAACATTGCTGACCAGCTCACATCAATTGAGTTAAAATAATACTGCATGCAAAAGGCCACAAATTATTGGATCATGGACACACAAATTAAGAACACTCGCAAACAGAATATCCAACTATATCAGGTTGTCAAAGCTGGCTGACTCCTGCACCAAGTCAAGTGGCTCACTAGGGACCAAGTTTAGCATAAGATTCCCCATATCATGGAGGCAATCAACACAATAGAGACAATTACTTTATAAGGGGGGAGGAATGAGATAGGTGGTTATTTTTGGCTACCCGCCTATTCCACTTCGACCCCCGCCATTGTTTCTTTTAGATTCCTTAATTGTAGCACAATTTAATATTTTTCGTAGTTTTTCGAGCCCTAAATTTCCAGAACCATTTTGAGGGCATAAACAACATTTCTTTTGGAAGATGGGAAGACATGAGTCTTTAACTCATTTTTGTGGTCAAAATTTTTATTCCTCTGATATATTTCTCTAACAAGGTATCATGCACGTAAAATGAAGATCGTATGCCACAGTTACCTTGGGAAGTTGATGTACCAAATTTCCCCAACAAGGCCCACAATTTTGGTGCTTCAT
Organism: Pinus albicaulis; assembly: GCA_034641835.2. Lineage (NCBI taxonomy): Eukaryota > Viridiplantae > Streptophyta > Pinopsida > Pinales > Pinaceae > Pinus > Pinus albicaulis. The sequence continues at coordinate 409,969,780 of CM076569.1, read as the reverse complement.
CTCATAGGGTTAATTTTTTAGATGTTTATGTTTTCCATTGTTTCTCAATAATAAATAGGCCTCTGAGCCTCATTGTGACACAAATTTGAGGCATGTAGCTACCATATATCTTCTCAGAGATAAGTTGCCATCACCCGAGCTAGTTTAATTCCATTATATATGTAAGCATATTTCAGTTCTTTGATATTAATGAAATGAAGATTTATTTCTACTGCATCTTTGTGTTTATGTTTATTTTTGTGTTATTTTGTGTTTTTTCATAAGTCTGGATCAATAATTGAGGAAAAAATAGTGGTTACTTTACAGCTGTTAAAATCACCAAAAATATTTCCATTACACACCTTATTTTCATGGATGATCTTTTAATTTTTGGGAATGTCTCCACATTTGAATTGAAATATCCACACCATACTATTTCCACTTTTGGTAATGCAACCTTATTATGAGAAACTCAAAATCATTGATTATTAAAGTGGCTAATGAACTAGACATTGTTTTGGGATTGTTGATTTATTTGTTGTTGATGTGGTTGAGTTGGTGTTGTACTATAAAACACCCCCCATTTATTTTCACTAAATGGGGACCCTTTAGAAAATAAATAGGAAATTTATTTGTTTGATTTTATCTTAGCCTAAGTCTAAAATTTTTAGGAAATAAAGTTCTTTTCCTTTTCGCTTTCATTCCTTAGCGCGCATCGCAAATCGTATAGCGTACAAGTTGAACAACTTAAAACATATTAAGTATTGTGAGCTATGATATGTGCTAAACCTTTTCTGAATTCATATAAAAAATTCACTACAAAAATCTTTTAACATCGCTTTAAAATAAAATCGCATCGCGCCTTGTAAAATGATCAACTTATAACAATTCGGTAAAATTTCTGATGAAACGAACCTGACGAATCTATAAAGAAACAAACATAAAACTTCAAGTTTCCAATAAAGTGCATAGACATTATTCCTTAAGCACACTTTGCATTTCGCAAAAAATGACTAAATGCAAGTTTCATTACCGTATGGAAATTTCGATGTGTGATTTGCGCAGATCGTATTTCGCAAAATTTATCGATAACATAACTAATAGAAATAGTCTCGAGTTGTGATATGTGATATTGGTAGTTATTGCTCAAGTGTGTGAAATTATTCATATATAATCGACCGGATATAAGATTTAATGTCTTAAATTGATCTACAGACATTTCACATGAAGGTGTGTAAGAGATTTGATTGAAAGAATTATGGGTGATTAGCGACATTTAATAGGAGTAAGGTTTGAAAGATTCATATCTACTTCAAGCATGTTTGAAATGATTGAGCACCGTATTTTTTATTATATTAGATTTAAATCTATCCTTCTCTTCAATTACCTTAGAACTAAAGTTCGCTCTGTTCACTTGAATTCAGGAAACCACTTAACGGAGGAAGGATAACAAAGATGAGCAAGAAAGGCAAGGAAATTGCCCAAGCATCATCTACTGAAGACTCAGATATGTCTCCCTTATTCTCAGATACCACCTGCAATAAGGATTATGGTAGTTCCTCATGGGAGGCAATGTATCAATTCTTCGAGAATGAAAATACAAGGGTAATAATCAAAGTTTCTACAGTAGGCGCATCAGTTTATTTAGACCTGAACTATTTCGACATTGCATGGTCATTCATCCATAAGGTAGCAGCAAGCCCAAAGATTCTCCCCTATACCTATATGGTTAAGTGGGTAATTAACCGCTTGAACATAGAAGATATGACATTTAAGGATTCAAAGGGTGAGAATATCGGTTCATTTAGGGCAGAAGATTTGAGGTCAATGTACCACTTGCTCATCCCACAACAGAACTATGACAAAGCTTTTGTTTAAAGCTTTAGAACAAAAAATGCAGACCTGATGAAAGTCATAACAGAATGGAAGGATGACCAAAGCAAGCTTAAACGAGACAAATATGGTACCTACCCAATAGCACAAATTCCTTCCCCTTATTGCTATGCTACTGGTATGTTGTGTAGATTATTTTCAAAGCCTGATACTACTAGGTTTTCTGTAGATTGGGTTCCATTAATTGACATGATCATCAATTCCTTAATTTTGAATTAGGAAAATATCCTATATGATAATTTAGCCAGAAGTATCGTGGAGTATAGGAGTAAAAGAAGTGTTTCCTATAGGGAAATACCCCCCTTTTACATGAGTACCTATGTCATAGATGCTATTTTCTTTTCTTCGATTTTTCTAACCATGGTATGGAAGTGGACGACCCAAGACCCCAATCCAATCCACATTTACCACAGAGCCCTTTGGGAGTCGGATTTTCATCTACATTTTTATAAAATTTTCCATAGAGTCACACTACCTATGCACCAGATTATATCCAATTAGAAAGCCCCTAGGATTTCCAAAGAGGCTAGTGCAGACATTTTTCCCATTACCAGATGGTTTTCCGAAGAAAGTTTCACATATATTAGAGTTTTTGGGAGTTATGCTTCTCCCCACGTCCTGCCATATTATGTTCCTAACAAGATACTTGCTAGAGAGATTTCTCACCAACTTATGGTAAATGGTATTTCAAAATAGCTCAAAGATGCTAAGAATTCCATTTGGCCTAATTTCCCCTTACAATGTGGTACGTTTTCACTTTTTGATATTGGTCATGCCTTCAAGGAAGTTTCAAATGTTAATTTGTTGAATTTGGCTGTAATGCAAAAATTTCCATATGACCCCAATGATGTAATTAAAAATTACATCACAGAGCTCAAAGTGAAGCCTTTTGTGAAAGAAATAGATATATTTGATGATTTCTTTCAAGGTATTGAAAAGTTTTCAGATGTACTAAAGTTTGCATCCAGTCAACTCAATCAAGATGACTTGGAATCCTTCCAATCATACAGAAAAAAAGATAATGGAAAGGATTTCTATGGATTTATTGACTATTTAATATGTCAACAGACCGAATCCAAGTATTAGCTTGGATAATGAAGCTAAAGACATGCCTGAAGGTGAGTCAGGGAAATCAGAACATCAATATCAGAATTCAGATCATTCTGATTGTGAATCCAAAAATAGAAATAAGAGCCCAGAAAAGGTAATTGATCAAGTAATTAAAAAGATTGAGATGCAAGAGAAAGGAGGAATTAATGGAATTAAATTGTCTTCCCATGAATTTCAGCACAACCAAGATACACCTAATCAGGCAGAAAAATCTCAGCCAAAGGATTTGAAGAGTGAATGGGATAAGTTTTCTAAGGGATTGAAAATGCCTCAAACAAATCCTAATACTGATCAATCTACCAGTTTTCAGATGCTAGAACATTCTCAGAAATTAATGGAAACTGTTACTCCACTACAACAAGTTCCTAAAACTCATGATCAAGAGATCTTTCCGGCCTACCCTACTGAGCATATAGTTTTACGATTTGAGGAAATTCTTTCACTAGATGTATTCTATAGTCCTAATCATAAGGTTGTAGTCAACAGAGGAAAAAGGAGAAGAATTTATGATACAGTCTCAAGTCTTACAAATGAATATGTTGATGTCTTATGGAAGGATCCTCAAGTTGATCCTACTAAACTTTTAACCAACCGATCACAGTTTTTAGGGGCATATGCTACTACCACTATTGATAAGGCCACTGAAGTTCAAATGTTACTAGAGCAAAGAGAAGACAAAATACAATATTTAGAGAGACTGTTAGAGCAAGAAAATTCTAACTCTAGTAGTCAAATGGAATTGAAAATGTCCCAGTTTCAAACGAATTTTGAATGGTTAAATTTGCAGCATCAGGTGCAACTCACAAAAAAGAAAACGTGACTGGAAGCAGCAATAAACAAATTAAAAAGATAGCCACGGCTAGAGCAATTCATAAGGGAAGCATTGGATGTGAATGCTAAACTAAAGCAGCAACAAGAATTTTTTTGCCAACAAGCTTCAATCACTAGCTCTTATTATGATTCAAGTGAAATACTGATCCAGCAAGTGGCTATCCAGAAACTTGAGAGTGAGAAAAATGAGAAGAAAATCAATGAACACATTCAATGGAAAGCATCAGACTTAGGAAAGGAAGCTAATCTACCCCAGGTAGATAAATTTCACAAGGAAATCTTATTTAAATATTGGGAAGCATAGATAAGGCAAGTAGACAAAGCAGCAACAAAAGCATCAAAGTTCACAAAGGAAATTACTGAACCTGTATGTGAACAGATTTTGAAATTTTAGCTTATCAAAGAGTCCACATCTTAAGTGCTCTCAGAAATCAAGTCGTTAGAAGAAAAGTGGAAACAAAAGACAAAAATGTAGGAAGATATGATTAAACATGTAAATGAATTTTATCAAGAATATTATTGGAATTTTCTTATCAAACCTTATCATCAGTACCAAACCGTGCAGTCATTAACTGATTCAACAAAAAGATCACAGCCAACACTCTCAAATGCAATATTCAAGGGACAGGTCAGATTGATAATTTTGCGGCCAGCTCAACTCAAACCCATGCTAGATATTTGTCAATTTCGGGATCAAATCCAAATAGAGGATCAAAGCTCATAAGTTATATTGTTACTTTATTTTCCTAGATTGTAGTTGAAGTTTGTCTTACGAGGCTGGTTGTTTGAAACCTCCTCTATTTTTATGTAATAATCTATTTTTAAACATATTTATTTTAGTATTTAAACCCCTCTCATGCATTTAGAGAAGGGTCGAGAAATTTTTCAAGAAACATTTGCAAAGAATGCACTTTTGTAAGTTTGTAAATGCTTTGATGGATTAATGGAACACAGTCTATTATCTTTTGACAGATGAAGTTGTTGAATTGATGTTGCACTATTGTACTCTTTAAATTGCTTGAGAGTGAAGAGGAGAAAAAATCTACCGTCAGTTTATATGAGTAGGACTCCGTACATATGGTACTTCTATTCACTTTTATTAAGATTTGCTTTCTAGATTGACAGTTATCTTTTTACTTGAATTATATATTTGAAATGTCATCATAAATTAATGTTAAATGCACTTCTTTACTAATATTTGTCTATTATTTCTTACCTGATATATACTCACACATATGAATGCAACATATTTTTCACAATTATTTTAATCAAACTATTTTGTTAAAAGAATCATATTTACATAATTTTCATCTCTTTCAACGGTTAAATAATCTTCATTACTAATAGTTGGAGGATATCTTTTAAGATTGCATAAAGGAAGAAACACCCCGGGTATATAGTAGAATAGATAAGTGTTAGATAAATGCATGTGATAGATTAAAATCACTTCCCATTGCATGTTATATAATCAAAACACACCCCAAATCATCCTTATTGGGAAATTGGTCCCTTTATCTCTAGTCGGAGCCACCACACCAAACGAAAAAGGACTTTCTCTACGGTCCAGATTGGGTGGTTTTCCCCCATGTTGTGGCAACGAAATTTCGAGGCCTCAATAGAACCCAAGACTTTGGCCTATGGTATCCTAAATATGTCGATCTTACTCTTCATGGTTACACAAATGCGGACTGGGCTGGAAATGTTGATGACCTGAAAAGAACTAGTGGAGGTGAATTTTATATGGGGCCTCGATTGGTGTCTTGGTTCAGCAAGAAACAAAGTTCCATTGCATTATCTACAACAGAAGTAGAATATGTGGTTGTTGCATCTTGTTTCACACAACTTCTTTGGATGATGCAGACATTACAGGATATTCAAATTAAATGTTATCCACCCATCTCCATCCTATAATACAAGTAATATTAGTATTTGGAAAAATCTTGTTATGCACTCCAAAACCAAGCATATTCCTACTAAGTACCACTTTCTACGAGAACAAGTGCTTGAGAAAAAGGTTAAATTTGAATGTGTTCCCTCCAAAGAACAAGTTGTTGATATATTTACTAAACCTATTCCCAAAGAAGCATTTGCATATCTAACACAAAAACTGGGAGTTGTCTCTACCTCACTTTGTTGTTAATATATCCTGCTCAGTCTATAGGTGAAAATTCAAAAGGTTTCTTTATGTATGTTGGTTCCATGAAGTATAATGACATTTATACGTGAGTTTCCTTGTAGACAGTCGCGTATATTTTTCTCTGACAAAAAAACAGTGGGACAAACTTAAGAACAGATTTTGTCATGCTACTAACAATTATGATTTGATTGGTATATTATTGTTGGGTACAGTCTACTGATATGGTATTGAGTTATGATTCTCTCATTGATATTTATCTAATTTAAGAAGATCCTTTGATGAGAGAGTTGTTGACAATGAACAGGTTGCACAAGTTCAGGGGGAGAATTAGCCTTGCAGAGTATAATGCATTGTAGGCATTATGTTGTTGAATTATGTTCAATGATCTCTTACTATTAAGTTATTTTGGTCTTGGTTATAAAAGTCATATTTGTAATTTGACGTAAAGGTCATGTTGAGACCTATGATGTAAATATTGTCACATTCTCTCATATATAGACTTTTAAGGTCATGTCAAATATTTAACCCCACTTGGTTGGGTGAGTGATGTATGTATGAGTCCTTGGTGATAAGAAAGGTCCTACTTTGTTGATTTATAGAGTCATGTACTTCATTTAAAATATTTCTGAAGATTCAACATGTGCTCAGGGAGATCATGGTTAGTATAGCATAGATCATATCTACAGATCTCTGTATTCAACATTGGTCTACCCTTTTCCCTTGATGTCAAAGGGGGAGAGTATCTTGGTGTTTGAATAATGCTTATGTTGATGTTTCTAACATGAATTTACAAGTTGTGGTGATCAAACACCAAAATGGTTGCCATCAATTCCAAAGGGGGATATTGTTGGTAGTATGATGCATGTGTTGTCCGTGATGGCAACCCACTTGTAGTTGAAAAAGTAACTGGATGAGTTCACAAATCAGTTCAGAGGCGACATAATGATGGAACAGAATGACAGAATGATGGGATAGAATTTTTCAGGTCATAATCATATTTTTGGTAAAGGTGAATATTTGGAGAAATATACGCGGGTTAGTCAAGGCCAAGTCGCGTATACACATGAATATAAAGAAGAAAAGTCATGTACATGATAATGCACTAATTTAATAATACCAAGGGTCTTTACCATGGTATTAGACCACAATATTGAGCGCAGTAACAGTTATTTGATCTCGCCCAAGATTACGACTGGCACTATTGTGCTTTTGGCTCATGGTATTGACTAAGGTTCAAGATATATAAGGAGGAGAAGAAAAAATTGTTAAAGCATGCATGAAAAAAAAAATTTGATGAATATTTCAATCTGAATAATATTTGCATTACAAAGGCCATAGTTGTCATATAGATATGAAATAATTATGCACCGATGAATACAATGATGGATCAGTATCATGAGACCTTAAATGACTTTGCATTGTATGATATACTCATGGATTGACTAGATCTAAGTACTGATGCATGTTTTTATCTCTGAATATTATGATCTAAGTATTCGGTCTTTCTGAAGTTCTGAAGAGCTGTGAAATTTTAGGTCAAAAAATTGTAGATTTGTATGTAGGTTGGTCTCGGTGAAGTCGCATATACACGTGAGTTCGTTTCATAAAATTCGCGTACATAAAAGAAGGGTTTTGTTCATAAAAGATTGATCAAACTTATCAGTGTTGTTGTATCTCTGTTGTTTGTCAATGATGTCTTCATGTTGATCTGGGTTGAATGATAATGTCTGAAGTAGATCTAGTTGAATGATGAAGTTGAATTTGGTTACATGATTGATTGGTTGAAAACATTATTGATGTTGCTAATTGTAAGAGGGTTCTGCATATTTTCAAGATAACTCTGGTCAACTCCAAGGTTGATTATGAATAACAGGTTTTTGGTATATTGATATTTATATGCAGGGTTCTCTACAAAAAAGCGTGTATACATGTGGGTTGCCTTAAGTGAAGGCGCATATATATTTTGGCATATGACTGATCAGGGTTGTGTTGATGCCTCGAAAATCAGTGCAACAACATCGAGGAAAACCACCCGGTCGGGGACTTAAAAACCGTCCCTTATCCATTTGAGATAGTGGCTCTGACTGGATTTATGGGACCAGTTTCCCAATGAAATATAATTTAGTGGATGGGTGGTATTTAACTGATTGTGACTTAGTGAATGGTAATGACAACAAGTTTAAAGAAAATACATATACCTATCTCTATCCCGGGATGAATTATCTTTCTGTTACATGCGATTTAAAAATATGATCTTTCAGTGAATGCAAATGAATATTTAACAAACACTTAGAGAAATGTAAAACATTTTAGGATAATTGATTTGATTAAATAGTTAATAAAATCAATTGATTAAGTGTATATCACATCTATTTATTGCATATATTGAATATGTATAAAAAATGGCAATCAAACATGTTCAAAAGTGAATTAATGTTGGATTGTATTAAAAAAATACATATAACAAAACATAATAAGGAAAATTGACTATGTTAGGTCCCTATATTACTAGTATAGTCCCTTATTGTTGTTAGTGTAACCCACTTATTGTTATTATTGTACCCCTGTAACCCCCATATTTTTATTAATTTGCCCTTAAATAATTGTTGTTAGGTCGACATGGATTACATTGTGGCCCCACTAGGATTACATTGTGGCCCCATAGACTCCTATATATAGAAAGGAGGTTTTGTAATTTGTATCATCCAATAATTGTTCATTCATGTAATGTATTGGAGGTTGCCCCCTCGAAGTGGCTTATTTATAAGGCGTTGATATCTCTTTTCTTCTATTTTTGGAGCTGGTTGCACAACATTTGGTATCAAAGCTTTGGATTCTAGGGTTTCGCTACTCCAAACAGGGCATCGTGGCATTTTCTCTATAACTTTTTTTCTACGAAGTTTTAGAAGCTGAAATTTTTAGGTTACGAAGCAGAAATCCTAAGGAACATCGTCGCAAAATTTCAGAGCTTTGTTCGCAATATTTTCAGAGATATGGTCTGTGGAAGTTAGGTCTTTTTGCAGGATCCTCAATTTAATATAAACAGGTCATTGTGGCATTTGCGCTATAAATTTTGTCTACAAATGTTAAGAATTTGAAATGTTTAGTGCGCGAATCTGAAATCTTGAGGAAACTCATCGCAAAATTTTAGAGCTTGGTTCGCAATATTTTCGGAGATATGATCTGTGGAATGTAGTGCTTTTTCAGGCTCCTGAATTTCATCTCAAAGAGGTGATCATGGGAAAATCTTCATAACTCTCTCTCTGAGCATCGGATTGGAGTGTCGTAAAAAGTGGTCGCAAGTACACGGACAATAGTTTCTTTGCTATCAATTTCAGAGCTAAAATACGAAATAGTGACACGTGGCAAGTCGTATAAGTTCGCTCTACTAAACCAGTCCATAATTAGGTAATTGTGGGAGATTGGACATAAATTTGCCTTGGAGAATCCAAACCAAGTTAGACCTGTAGCATTCGAAAGATAATTCAGAAGGCTACCTCAATGCCAAATTTCAGATATTGAAGCACCGCAATCACAAATATAATCCAATTTCAATATCGAGCTCCTCAAAAGCAAGAAAAAGGTGTGTATTTTTTTTCCGAATTGCATTAGTCTTGTTTGAAGAATCAATTTGAATTGATTCCAAGGGCATATTGTAGAATAGATATCAGTATTTAGTTCTAAAAAATGCCCCGTAAAAATAATTCAACACCCATTAAGCCTTCAGAAGGCTCTACTATGACTCATGAAGATGAAGAATTGCAACATGATCTATCAAAATTACAAGAGCAAGTGCACCAAATTTCGCTCTCGCAAAGAGCAACAAAAAATGAAATGGAAGTTTTGAAGAAAGTCGTGGAAGCGAAGATGGATGGTTTGAAGAATAATATGGATGGTTTGAAGATAGGCATGGAATCTAAGATAGATGGCATGGAAGCTAGCATGGAATCTAAGATGGATGACATGGAAGCTAGCATCGATGAAAAAATGAAAGACAACATGGAAAACATGAAGAATGATCTAAAAGCAGACATGGAAGGTTTGACAAAGTTGATTCAAGAAATGTTTCCTAATGGTGAAAAGATAGTAGAGGAAACTCATGATGAGAACAAAATAAATGTTAATCGTGACTTCATAAACTCTAATGTTGGCGGGAAGAACCACCACATTCCAAAAATGGATATGAGGAAGTTTGATGGAAAGGATCCTATAACATGGATACTATAGATGGAGCAATATTTTGATCTCCATAATGTGCAAAACACACAAAAGGTACGCATTTCAACTTTACATTTAGAACAAAATACATTTGTATGGTATCGATGGCTTTGCTCCCATAAAAAATTGTCACTTGGTCAATTTTTACGGAGGAAATGATAGCGCATTATGAGGATAGAAAGAGCAACACCTTCTTTAGCCAATTGATAAATCTCAAACAAAAGGGTTTAGTGGGGGAGCACATTAAGGACTTACAAAAATTGAATATAAGGGTAACTGATATTCCAAAGGAACACAGGATTGATCTCTTCATAGGTACTTTAAAGGATAACATCCAACATGAGGTTCGTGTTTTGGAACTTGATTCATTGGAGAAGGCATTCAAGTTGGCAAGAAAAATTGAATGTAAAATTATGGCGACAAGGAAGCCTACCACTCACTTCTATAAAGAAGGAAGTGTTGCTACGCCTATATTTCCACAACCTACAAGGTTGACACCACAAAAATTGGAAGAAAAAAGAGCAAAAGAGCTTTGCTACAGTTGTGATAGTAAATACACTAAAGGTCATAAGTGTGCTGAGAAGAAATTATTTTACATAGATTGTGAAGAAGAAGAAGAAAATGAACAAGAAGAGGATATACACCAGGAACCAACCCTAGAAGAGGAAGAAATGAGTCCGACCATATTGTGTAATGCATTGGCAGGAATTATCACTCCTCAAACTCTCAAGATAGAAGGACATATCAAGAAGAAAAAGGTAATAATGTTGATTGATTCAGGTAGCACCCATAATTTTATTCATTGTAAGGTAGCCAAGGAATTGAATTGTTTCCTATACCCAGCACCATAATGTCAAGTGATGGTTGCAAATGGAGGAACTATAAATTGTTCTGGAAAATGCCATAATATCAAGCTAACCATGGGGGAATATGTATTGACTAGTCCAATGCTTTCCATTCCTATGGGAGGTGCTGATGTTGTACTAGGAGTACAATGGTTACAATCTTGGGGACGGTAGCTTTTAATTTTCAAGAACTTTTCTTGAAATTTTTTTCAGAAGGAAAGGAAGTCGAATTACGGGGTATTGCGGGGAAGCCAGGAAGGATAATAAGCTCTAATGTCATGACAAAGCTTCTAAAGAAAGAACAGCGAGGCGTAATTGCACAATTATGCTCACTAGAATTTCCAACATCAAAATCATCTATTTCTACAGATCTCCAACAAGTCTTGGACAATCATTCCAAGGTGTTTGAAACTCCCAAAGGACTCCCACCTATTCGTGATCATGATCATGCTATTCATTTGATTCCAGGAAGTGTTCCTCCAAACATCAGGCCTTATAGATATCCTTACTTCCAAAAGAGCAAAATTGAACATATGATTGCAGAAATGTTAGAGGCGGGTATAATTCAACCTAGTCAAAGTTCTTTCTCTGCTCCTGTAGTATTGGTACACAAGAAGGATGGATCATGGCGCATGTGTCTGGATTATAGGGAGCTCAATAAGCTCACCATTAAAGATAAATTTCCCATTCCTGTGATTGATGAATTATTGGATGAATTACATGGAGCATTTTATTTTACCAAGTTGGATCTTCGTTCAGGATATCATCAAATTAGAATGAAGACTGAAGATATTCCAAAAACAGCATTTCGAACTCATGAGGGTCATTATGAATTTTTGGTCATGCCTTTTGCCTTACCAATGCACCTTCTACATTTCAAGGGTTGATGAATTCCATTTTCAAACCCTTCCTTAGAAAATTTGTGCTAGTATTTTTTGATGATATACTAATCTACAGCAGGTCTTGGAAGGATCACGTTGAACATGTTGACAGGGTGCTCAAACTATTGCAGGAGAAACAATTATATGCAAAAAAGTCCAAATGTTTCTTTGGAGTACAAGAGGTGGAATATCCGGGTCATATTGTATCTCACGAGGGTGTTAAAGTGGACCCTAACAAAATTAAAGCCATTAAGGAATGGAAAGTTCCCACAACCATAAAGCAGTTGCGAGGATTTCTCGGGTTAACAGGGTATTATCGCAAGTTTGTTAAGAATTATGGGAGAATAGCAGCACCTCTAACAATATTATTGAATAAAGATGCATTTTCATGGACTCCTGAAGCAACTAAGGCCTTTGAACATCTTAAAGAGGCAATGTGCCTAGCACCGGTCTTAGCTACGCCAGACTTCACAAAAACCTTTATTGTGGAATGTGATGCCTCAGGAAATGGAATTGGTGTCGTTTTAATGTAGGAAGGAAGACCCATTGCTTTTGAAAGTCGTCCAATCAAAGGAAAGTATTTACAGAAACCTATTTATGAGAAGGAAATGTTAGCAATACTGCATGCACTAAAGAAATGGTGAAGTTACCTAATGGGAAGACACTTTAAGGTAAACACTGATCATGATAGTCTTAAACATTTTTTGGAACAAAGACTATCTTCAGAAGAGAAGCAAAAATCGGTCACAAAGATGTTGGGTTATGACTTTGAAATAATCTACAAAAAGGGAAGTTTAATGTTGTTGCAGATGCACTCTCAAGAAAGAATGAAGAGGTGGAAGCATTGCTTTGTGCCATTTCTATTATCCAACCAGATTTGATAACCGAAGCAAGAGCTGAATGGAAGAAGGAAAAATAAGTATGGACACTCATTCAAAAGTTGCAGCAAGATCCTAGTACATCTAATACATTGAGTTGGAAAAATGATTATTTATGGTACAAAGATTGCTTATATCTTTGTAAGAATTCCCAACTAAAACAAAATATTCTTTTGGAATTGCACACTTCTCCTTTAGGAGGACACTCAGGATTTTTAAAAACTTACCACAGGGTCAAGAAAGAATTTTCTTGGGATGGCCTTAAATCTGATATTCAAAAGTTTGTGGCGGAATGTTTGGTTTGCCAGCAGAATAAAGTTGAGACAATTAAGACCCCGGGACTTCTACAACCTTTATCCATTCCAAGTCAACGTTGGGAGGAGATTTCAATGGATTTTATCACGGGTTTACCTAAGTCCGAAGGAAAGAGTGTCATCATGGTGGTAGTTGATAGAATTACCAAGTATGCACACTTTTGTGCATTATCTCATCCATTTAAAGCAAGTACAGTTGCTACTACATTTATGGACACAATTCCAAAGCTACATGGAAGCCCAAGGGTTATTGTGAGCGACAGAGATCCCATTTTTACTGGAAATTTTTGGACGGAGTTATTTTCTTGTTTGGGTACTCAATTAGCTCATAGCTCATCTTATCATCCTCAATCTGATGGTCAAACTGAGATCGTAAATAAATGTTTGGAAGAATATCTTCGTTGTTTTGTATCTGATAAACAAACACAATGGGTCAAGTGGTTACCTCTTGCTGAATGGTGGTATAACACTTCCTTCCATACTGCAGCAAAAATGACCCCATTTATGGCACCTTATGGATATCATCCACCATCCATCACATCATCTTTAAGGGAAAATTCGAAGGTTCAAGCAGTGGAAGATCACATCGAGCATCAGCAAGAAGTTCTCCAACTCTTAAAGGATAACCTGAATTTGGTACAAAATCGAATGAAACAACAGGCAGATCAACATCGCAGCGAGAGAAGTTTTGATGTAGGAGATTGGGTATTTTTACGGCTACAACCATACAAACAAATGTCCCTCAAGCAAGCTAAGAAGGATAATAAATTGTCACCAAAGTACTATGGTCCTTACAAGGTGTTGCAAAATATTGGTACTATGGCATACAAATTGGAGCTTCCTACTTCTTCACGAGTGCATCCAGTTTTCCATGTTTTATGCTTAAAGAAGGTTATTGGTGAAAATCTTCGAGTTCAAACAATATTTATAAAACTTGATGAGGGAGGAAAAATCATATTGGAACCTGAAGCAGTCATAGAAACAAGAACTCGACAGCTACGGAATCGATCAATTTCAGAGTATCTCATCAAGTGGAATAACTTACCCACGGAAGATTCTACATGGGAGGATGATAATTTTATACAGAAGCACCCAGAGCTACTCAAGCGTTGAGGACAACACTTTTTTGAAGGAGAGGGGCATGTTAGGTCCCTATATTACTAGTATAGTCCCTTATTGTTTTTATTGTAACCCCCTTATTGTTATTATTGTACCCCTGTAACCCCCATATTGTTATTATTATGCCCTTAAATTATTATTGTTAGGTCGGCTAGGATTACATTGTGGCCCCATGGACTCCTATATATAGAAAGGAGGTTTTGTCATTTGTATCATCCAAGAATTTTTCATTCATGTAATGTATTGGAGGTTGCCCCCTCGAAGTGGCTTATTTCTAAGGCATTGATATCTCTTTTCTTCTATTTTTGGAGCTGGCTTCACAACAAACTATTTATCATTTGAAATAGAGTATCAACATAAAGATAAAAGTACCATATATATGTTAACTCTTCTCATCTAAAAAATAGTCTTTGGTCCACCCTTTTCTATTAAGAAAAACTTTAAGAGTACAAAAGTGTAACTTCTATAAAGTCTTCTTTTCTAAATTTTAGGACCATTTCTTAAAATACATGAAAGGGTTTAATTAATAAAATAAAAAGTACAAAAATCATAATTACACAAAGAGATGAGGAGGTTTAAACAACTCTCCTTAAATTAAGTGAAATAAAAACAGAAGCAAATTTTGGTGGGATGACTCGCTTCAAGATTGCATTGCTGTCTCTTTTGCCATTCGTTCTTTCAAATGAAGGATGTCAATCATAGACTGAATCTCAGGAGGTTGGCCTGACCTGACACGCAGTTGTCCTGTATAGACCGCATCTGATAGTGGAGGAATCATGTAAGAGGAAGTGTCAGTTAGACAGCGCAACATTAATCGTTGGCTATGTGGCTTGACCAAGTGCTTCCAATACTTTTCCTAGTCCAGCTTCTCCAATTTTTTGATGCTTTCTTCCTTGATCTTGGACATTTCCTACCATTGTCTTATCAAATATTTTAAAATAGGTAGAGAACCAAGAGGGCATTTATCAATCATATTAGCATCAATGTGATTTTGGCTAACTATTTCAACAATGTTGTTAGAAACATATTTGGCTTTGAAAATTTCCCTTTCGGCTTGTTTTAACTGTATGTCCCAATCAGTAAATAATTCTTTTTTTTAGAATCTTCAATCCTGGGAAGATTGGCCTTTCAGCCTTCAGCAATATCTTTCCAGGTGACATATTCGGATATTTTCTCATCAATTTTACCAAATTTGATCCTCTGGTCAGCTACTCGATTCATCAATGAATCGCTCTTTTCACATGGTTCAATAATGCTAGATAATTTTTAGCACAAAACAACTTGTTGTTGGGCCAACAGGGTATTTAGTTTCAAAACTTCCTTCTTGAATTCATCTACTTTAGAATTATCTTTAAATTGTTCATTAGTGAATTGCAGTTGGTGTATCTGAGTATCTTTAGCACAATTTCGTATTGACGTTGTAGCTTTTAATTGATCTAGGCTCTGTAGGAGTTGTGACACTTGTGCTTGTAATTGTTGATTAATACTTCGCTTCTTTGCTAGCAATTCATGTTCCAATTGAAGGATCCTTTCATACTTTTCTTTGACTAATTGTTGAACTTCAGTGGCGTTGTCAATGGTGGCAGATGCATATGCTCCTGCAAACTGAGCCAATCATGTTAGATCTTGAGATGGATCTACTTGTGAGTCCTTCCAAACTACTTCCATAGAGATATACTCAAGAACAAGAATTTTTTATTGTTCTATTCTTCTCCTTTTTCTCTACCTACTCATGATAGCTTTATGCATGGGGCTATGAAATATATCCAAAGGAGGTAATTCTTCAATTTTAAACTCAAATTCTGATGTAGGGTAGGCCAGGATAAATTCTACTTCCTCTACGTTAACTTATTTATCAGTTGACCCAACTGTAAACGGGTTCTGACTTTTACCACAAGGTGTTTCAATTTTTTTTATGATCAATGATCTCCACTTCTTAGTCTCCTTTCAGTTATTGATCAAAATCTTTCCAAACTTCATCTAATTCACTTGGAAAAAGAGGATCTTTGGTTTGAGTTCCAGAAGACTTATCTTCTTTTGTTTTACTAAGGACTTCAGTATCCTTAGGGGGGTGTTTCTTTCCCTATTTTCTCTATTGTTGTTCATTCTGTGAGATAGGTTGGGATACCTTCAGTATATTTATAGGAATTCCTTCTAATATTCTATTTTTTTAATCCTTGAACTTTGAAAGTTGTTGAGGATTGAAGCGTGATGCTGCTAATTTCTCCATTGTAGAATAAGTATCAATTGACTCAAACAAGTCATCAAAATAATCATATTCATAGGAAAATGGCCTGATTTTCACTTGAGTTGTAAAATTGAATGCAACTTGGTTTAGTTCATATTTCCCATTAGAAATTATAAATAATTTCAAACATTGGATTTCATTGATTTTAACCCTGCATGCTTGAAATTGTATAATGCATAGACACCATAGTGAATAGGAAAAGAGGGCCATGAATCTTTCTTTGCTTCTTTTAAAACCTTAGTCAATCCATGACCAGCAGTCTATTAGGTAATTTATTTTGAGAGAATTTTATCTGGAACATATAATGGTAGGACATGTGGTCGGGCTAAGCTGCCGAAAACTCTGACATAAGTGAACAATTCTTCCCCAAACCATTTTCCAATGGAGGTGAAGTATGCTTGAACTTCTTTGAACAATCTGGGGGCCTTTCATCAAACACGGCTTGAAACAGAGGGAGCATAAATCCATGGCAGATCTTGTAGAAATCAGTTTCATATTTTGATTCTCATAGAATACTATGATGAATATGACTGGGAGTAGGGTCTTAGGTAGTCCATTTCCAACCCATGGTTGGAAAATCTGACATAAAACACGTTGCTCCATAATGTAGGCACTCATATAAAATGGGGGAATGATTTTAGATGAAAAGGAACGATTCTTTCTATATTTAAGAATCTAGGTAGCAATATTATTTGAAAAAATGGTTCCCCGGTCCATGATATAAGAGCCTGTAACAACATCCATAAGAGTAACCCATTCAACGGATAATTTAGTGGTATTGGGTTGGCCAAAAAGTATAGAAATCATAGTAGAAATATAACAGTAGGGACGAACAAGAGAATCAGTGGAATACATACCCTTATCATCATATTTATGCTTGTTAGGGTTGCTCCTCCATTGCTTTATGGGGTCCGATTGTAGCTCATTCTCCTTAGTGAATTGTGCTAGGAAATATTTATCATACACCTTCTTAGGGTCTGGAATGTGGTACATTTTCTTCAAATCTTCGGCTCTAAATGACCTTATCATTGTACCTCTACTTGTTAGGAAAATTCTATCTCCAATGTTGAGGTTGTCAATAATCCATTTTACCATATCTGTATATGGTAAAATCTTGGGATGTGTAGCAATTCATTGCAGAAAAGAGTTGGTGACGTCTGTTATAGTAGCTTTTTAAGAATCAAAAGTGTCTGCAGTACTTTTTCTCTCGACCCTGTGGGTTTACTCATCTTCAAATAATCTGTACATTGCTTCCCAAGAAGCAGAACTACTCTTTGATGCACGTTTTGTATCTGTGAATAAGGGGGGGCATCTATGTTACTTCACTAACAGAAGCTACAAGATTAGGGGGAGCCATGGATTTTTTGGATTTCTTTGTAGCCTTAGACATTTATGAGGAACTTTGTTTGTTTGGAATTGCCTGCGGAATAATAAGAGCAATAAGTAAAAATGGGGAATATTTTCACAATAGAAGAGTAGTGTAACAATAATGGAAATAATGGCAAAATAAAACTCGGCATGTGGATAATCTAAAAATTTAATTCTCTTGCAGTCAAATCATATTTGGAGGCTCGAGTTGTTAAACCGTTAAGTTATGGAATTAATGGAAAGGGTGGGTTCATGTGCCCGAGTAGACATTTAAGCATTTAAATAAGATATTTTCGCATCACAGATCCATTTGTGTGCGAACTTATTTTAAATGTCGAATACCTACTTCTTGCTGATTGCGATTAATTCCTTTTCACGCTTATAACCCTGTTTAAGTCAGAATATTTAAAGTTTTTTTAAAAGGCTTTAAACATTAGCGGGGGAAAGGAAAGTATGAAATTTTTGATGTGATATCACAATCATGATTCAGCGATATTGAATAGTGTGCAGAAGTGGTTATTAGCAAAAATGTAATGCGATGAAAGGCATCGCATCGGAGAAATGAAAACGGGGGATGGATTGAATATTGGCATGGTGGAAAAGTGATTTGCAATTGATTACGTGGCAGTGGTGGGTCTCGCGGTTTGCTTTTCATGAAATATCGTTTGGGTGGAAGCCATTTTTTCCTTTATTGAAGTCTTTTATTGATTTCGCATCACAAATAATTTAGAGTGGATTTAAAGGTCAAATGTTGTCAATGTGATTTTGCAATTGTGATCTGCAATCATGTTTCTTTCGAATTTTCTGCCTAAGTGCCCTTTAAATAAAGAGGTTTCGCTTAGCCCATTTAACTCTTATTTCTTTTTAATTAATCACTTAAGGGTTTTATTCGTTCTAGTCTAAAAAAATTAAAAGGGTCCCCATTATTTTTTCTAAGGCAACTATTCTAAAATAATGGGAGTTGTTGAATAGCACAACATGTTTCATTTTATTCTATGTATTGATAAAATACTATGAGTTTAGTTTTGTATCTGGCTATAGTGATCTCACTTTACTGGTTTATTTATGTAATTGTTTGCTTTAGTTGATCTACCATCGTGATGTATTAAAGTAGGTGGATCCAATGTGAAAATTTATGAAATGTGGTCCACGGATGGTGATGAGGGTTGGAGCCTTCAATAAGGAAGTCGAAGCTTCCTATCAGTAGTAGCTAGTGATCGGATCAAGGGGGTTGAAGCTCCCTTCTAGTGGGAGCTGGAGAACTAGTGAAGGTTGTAGCCTTCAACATGTGGGTGTCTGCATATTGGCATGAGTCTACACCAATACATGAATGTAAGAAGTTTTTGATATTAATAATATTAAAGACTAAAACGACAACAGCAGTGGTTTTCTACCACATTGGGTTACCACCTTAATCCTGGGGTTCATGTGTATTTCTTATGTGTGATGCTTTATTCCATTATTAATGAACATGCTTACTGCTTATCAAATACCTGATGAATCTCTTACATTATGGTTAAGTTAAACAGATAAAGAATTAGTTGTTTTACAAGTTTACTAAGCATACGCCAGTTTATTTTATAATAGTAACGTACATATACAAATTGGGTTCAGTAAATTCGCGTACAGATTTCAGAAAAGAACATTATTACTGTGAGTTATAAATACTAATTCAACCCCCCCCCCCCCCCCTTTCTCAGTATTTTTCCCAACATGTGGTACCACCACCCATGAGCTTCTCCCTCCAAATGCATTGTAGCAAATTTGATGGCTTATGTCTCCGACATAGGGTTGAGTTGGAAATATGTGTCCAAACTTTGAACCCATACTTCGGAAGTGGATTTGGATGAACCATCAAAATAAGGAATGGGAAATTTCCCCAACTTCCTTGAAATATCCTAATTTTGTAAGCCCTTGTTGTACTTTCTTTGCCTATTCCTACATTTAATGGTACAAAAATCCTACAAGGACATGGCTCCATGAAATTCTTCACCAAGAACCTAATATTCCCTTAAATAATCACAGAACCCTTTACCTTGTCCTTGATGTCCCTAATTTCTTGCTAGTTGTTCTTCCAAGAACTAAGGTAAGAGAGATCTAGGAGTCGCTCCACTCATTGTTTGAGGGTTATTTTGAACTAGGATATGGGTGTTGCTCCCTTTAGCATGGTTCCCATTTTTACCATTTGGCCCTCTTGAATCATTATTGTTCGCATTATTTTGGTTCACATAATTTTTTGATATAAGTTGGGTGATAAAATAAATCAATTATTGCTACTGCCTTGCAAGGTCATTTAGAGTATTCATAGTGTTTGCCCCGATTTGTTCGTTCATGTCCCCCATGTCTTCCTCTTCTCTGATTTTGAGTGAATATTTTTATCTCATTTTCTGTATTTCCAATGGGTAATGTATTTCATGTCCTCCTGAGACACCAAGATAACATGCACTCACAGGCTAAAAGGAAAACCCTCACTCTGATACGACTATAAAATACCCTCTTTCTAGATAAGAAACTCAACCAATATTTCAAAAACAAAATATCACAACAAATAAATTCAACCAATATAACAATTATGTTTATTAATGCCACTGTAAAATCCCTTCTTGTTAAACAAATAACTCAACCATCATACCACAAGTAAAAATACCACAACAAACAAACCTAACTAATATATTTTGATTTTTTTTATTAATATAACCTATAATTACATGTTGGAACAACATTTTGAGTTACAAAAATATATTATTGGAATCCCATAAACAACCATGGCTAAGGACATGATTTGTTGGGTAAATCAGAGACGATGACATAGCTAAAATGTCCACTTAAACTGCGGTAAATTACTACACTAGAGTAGATTTGATGGCTTTGTTGTATCCATTCTTTGGCTTGGGGAGCCCTACTATCCCCAAACACCAAATCCACAAATGAAGGAGTAATGGGTGAATAGGTCCCCTTTTTCCTACATGAACTACAATGGAAAATAGGACCTCCAAAAAATCCCATGATATTTGGCTTTAGATGAACCAACCCATATTGTTGTAAATTACTATGTTGGAGTAGATTTGATTGGCATGACTCTGAACCATGAATTTTATTCACATCAATGGTGATCATTTAATCTAGCCAAATTCCACCAATATGAGTTCGTAAGAGAAGAAATATCACAAACTTCTTCACCCAATAGACGTTCAAAAGCATGGGACGTGAAAAAGGCTTGTGATTCTTGATTTAAATAATGCCATGAATGGTTCCAGGATCCATGATCAATCCCATAATATCTAGTTATTGATATAGAGATAACAGTTTAAAATGCCATGCTCATAAACCATGACAAAGAATCCTTGAAATGTTATGTTGACAAACCATGACAATGGATCCAATTGTTGAATTTCAAGGATGGATGACGAAGGATGCGTCCATAATTGTATAAAAATGATTCACTATTTCCATTGTTTATGATTTTTCCTCTATAGACTGTATCAAATCTCCTTGCACTCATTTTTTTCAACTTTGAGTATATCATGGACATGGCCTTGAGCTTAGCTAGAGCGAATTCCTCACATCTGTCACCATGCTTGTTGTGGGTGGAGGGTGCTCCACTCCATACTATCCTTTTTTCCTATGAGGTCTTGCATTTGAGAGAGCAATATTAGAGTTGGGAAACTATAAACTAAACTGAGTTGTGGGCTTAGCATTGGAAATTGCAACTTTTGTGCCATCTATATCACAACATTATGCAAATGCATGACAAATCCCCTACCAATCCCACTACAGCGATTGCCATGAACCCCATGAGATTTCCCTTGCCTTTTTTATGACATCTGAACCAAAGGAATTAATGGTGGAAGAAGCCTTGATGGTCATTTATAGGGATCAACGGTTAATGTGCAATGAGAGGTCCCATCAAAACATTGCTTACACTAAAGAGAATGCATTATGGCATGCAAATGAATATAGAAGCTCATAAAGAATATATAATAATGAATAAGCACACTAAAAACAATAAGAAAACTCTATAGTAAGTCATCTATGAAGAAAAATATGAACATTGTTGATATGTGCACTATATATACACATTGTTTACATATATTAGCATGACCAACCATATATATATATATATATAAGCATTGCTAGCCTTGCATAGATATATATGTATATAGAATTAGGCCCATTAGAAATATATTGGTGCACCCATAGATAAATATACTATTTGAAAATCCCAAAACAAACCCCCCCACACCAGAGAACATAATTTCTTCCAACCAAGCAAACTACCATGAGAAACCTGTCCAAAAGATGTTGGATTGATGAAACCTACCATTGATGTCATTTTTCTAGTTATATCTTGCATGAAACATCATCTTATCACTGCATGAATTGCCATAAACCTTAGTATTATTAACCCCAACCCTTTTAGATCTCCACTAAATAATCTGGGTAATTTTCATTGCCATGAGTATTATTTTCTTCTTTTGATTTGGTCGTGGCCTTGCAGGAAGGAAGCATGGGTCGATGACCTTCAAATAGGCTGACATGGCCTAAAACCTTGTCCTTCTTAGTGAACGTGGTGTTGCAGGAACACTACCATCAATTGTGCTTACAATTTTTCCTGTGGATTTTTTAGGTTTTTGATGATCTTGTTGCACTTATTGCATGTATACATCTTCGAGCAGTGGCTCCACTTGTATTGGAAACGATCGGTTAGACTGAGTTGTAGACTCGACCTTGGCAATTACAAGTTTTGTGCCAGAGGCACCACAACACTATGTAGATGCCCAACAAAGGCCTTATCAATTCCATAGGATAAAATGCCATGAATCCCACAAGATCCACTATGATTGTGTTATGAGGTCTAGACTAAAGACATTGATAGTGGAAGAAGGTTGAATGGTCGTTTACAAGGATCAATGATCAAGGTATAATGCGACATCCCATCAAGACATAACTTGCACCCAAAAAAACACCTTACAATATAAATATATAATTAAAAAAACATCAATAATATAAAAATATGTATTTCCAATTTATTTGAAATTTTTCTAATAACTAAGATACTATACATTTAGCCTATAGATAAAGCACAATTACTTTATTTGTAATCAACACATTACTCTTATTGTGCCCAGTATGGAAGAGATGTTGTAATGTAGTGTCTGTCTTGTTATGTTATATCAAAAAAAGACAATAAGATTAAAAAATAGAATTATTAATTAAAACATCTTGACTTTGTAAAATTACATAAAAATAGAAATCAAATCAAAACAAAAATTATAATTATAATTAACTAGTAATTAAAGGAACCTATGTCCATTTTATGTTATGTAAAAAAAAGACAATAAGATTAAAAAATATAATTATTAATTAAAACATCTTAACTTTGTCAAATTACAGAAAAATAGAAATCAAACCAAATCAAATCAAAACAAAAATTATAATTATAATTAGCTAGTAATTAAGGGAACCCAGGTCCATTTTAACTCTAGATCTACGAAGCCTTAGGGATCAAATCTCTTGAGATGTAAACATCTTTTAGAATGAAAAGAGATCCTAAATTAAGTTGGATCTAGACTACTATTATTATTACAACTACATGATTCCAAATTTATTAATTTCATGTTTGATCACTCATAATTACTAAAAATTGTAAGATTTCAACCATGAAAATCTTCAAGTCATTCAATTAAATGAGTAACAAATTAATAAAATACAAATTCTATATCATTTCGAATCAATTTTAGAAAGTGTGAAACTTATTTAAGGAGCTCTCTATTGATTTCTTAATTTTGTTATTTGATGATAATTTTCAATCTATATGAATAATAAAATCAAATTACAAAAGATTACTTATTTGAAAACGAGGTTAAATTATTTTTAGATGGTACACTTTGGTTTTTCTCTTCTGGTTGGTTGTGAATGAATGAATGAATGATATTTTAACGTTCACGAGACAAAAAATAGTCTATGGGACTACCAACCTCCTTGTTTTTTTTTCCCTTCTGTAATTCAATCATTTTGTTACTCAAATTGATTATAGGCCGACCCAACCTTCCAACAATCCCCTCACTGAAAAGACAATGCCACGTAATCGATGTTAACATACTGCCATAATTGTCCCTGATGTCTTTGAAAGCATCACATTCCAAAATGAAATGATTTTATGATTCCACTGCCCCATAAGTGCAAAAATTACACACCCGTTTTTCCCAAGCTTCTTTAAGTCTCTTCGACCATCCCTTTTCACACCAAAGTTGATGTGAGTTAGTTCTTAATTGAGCAAGAAGAATCTTTTCTCTCCACGAAATGCTAGCTCCAATGTACTCTTTTTGTTGGAGATCACAAGTGGGGTTGAATTCCTGAACATAGTACTTATTCTTTCTACCCAACTCTTTTCCCCACATACGATTATGGAACTTCTCCATAACAAAATTATTTAACTCCTTGTTATTTGTGGGACATGCATTGAGGTAAATATTCCATTTTTGCATCCATTAGTTGTTTTGTCTCATCCATTATTTCTTTCTTTCGCTAATGCCTTCATTGAAGATAACTTTCGCCCATCTACCTCCTCCCATTCACTCAATTATTTTTAGATACCTTATAGGATGCACCATAACAATTGCTTCAATGGGAACTGCTCCTATTTCACTAAACATTATCTCATAAGGAACCAAACTTTTTATTTTGAACTTTCTCATGATCTTGAGCGTTTTTTGATTTTCTCAATTTGTTTCCATTTTAAAACAGGGATGTTGTTATCCCACAGTTCAAACCCATATAATATCACTGGACAAACTAGGAGTCCAAAAATCACTTTAATCGTGTTCCAATCCCATAACTCCTCCTCTCTACATTTGTTTTGAAGTGCATATAATGCTTTCCACCCTCCTAAAATTATTTTCTTTTTGCAATCCTCCCAATTAATCTTGTTGTTGAAATCAATCCCGAGGCACTTGTATTCATTTAGTTATTCAAGAATGTTGCCTTCAAAGATGAACATATGCTGACTTTGCTTCATTTTATTAGAGAAAATCATTATTTTGGTCTTATTGTTATTGACTTTCATCTCCAATGCTTTACAAAAATGCTCAAGGGCATATAGGTGCACCTGCAGTCTATGGGCCGATTTAGCAACCAGTATAATATCATCGACATATAGAAGCAGCTTTATCACAAACTCCCCCAACCAAACACCATCCCCACCTTGCAAATTTAACCACTCTTCCACTTTGTCAATATATAAACAAAAAAGGGTAGGGGATAAAGCGCAGCCTTGCTTGACTCTGATGTCACTTCTAAAACTTTCTGAAATTCCTGCCGAAGTTCTAATTTTGACTTTCACCTCTTCATAAAGCCTATGGACAACAACTCTATATTGCAAAGGAATTTCAAGTTCTTCCATTCTACTCCAAAACTTATCTTTAGGGACTATGTCAAATGTCTTTTTGAAGTCAAAAAAGCAGTAAAATACTTCTTCTTTGTCCCACCAAACCTTTTCAACAATGTGTTTTAGCGTGATACCATGATTTACTGTAGAATGCTTCGACCTAAAATCCACTTGCCCTTTTTCCCTCTTTTCTTTTACCTATGCCCACTCACTGATTCTATTTTCTACCATGCCGATGAAAAGATATGCAAATAAAGGATTGATCATAATGGTTTTATAGTTGGAAAGATTATTAATGTCTCGACTTTTAAAAATGGATATTGCTAGACTAGTTTTCCAATCCCTTGGGAATCCTTGCCAAATGATGTTGTTGAATATTTCCAAAATGTGTTGTGCCAAAATTTTCATTCCCCAATTTAGATATTATGCTGGAAGTTCAACCAAGTCCTTTGCCTTCCATGTTTTCAACTTTTTAATTCCTGCCTCGGTTGGTGTCCAAGTGTGAACAATATTATTCAACCATTTCCCAAATTAATTATCAATCCAGGATGTGTTGGTTATTGCAAAGTTAACATGTAAAATATATGCAGATGACAACTGCACAGTTCTATATTGATCATGGATTCGATAAGATATGTAAAACAACAAACCAATGTAACAACAATGAAAGAATAGCAACAATCAATTGTGAAATCGCAAATACATTCATGGAAATTAAGAATTACAACAATTACATTAAATGTCACATCAATTAAAGAAACACACGATGCGGTAAAGAAACTAAACACACACATAAGCTAGACAACACTTGGTCAGGAGAGCGGGCCCAACTCCCTGATCAGGGCTATGGTATGATCACATACTCACGAAAGAACCAGAATGATGAATTTCATTAACTTGAATGAAAATTCCTGCTACAGATTCTCCATTCTCTTAGTAGCCAACCCTATATGTGTTATATCCCCCTTTCTCTCTTATTTGTGTCCTTTAAATATACAAATAACAAAAGGGATATAAATGGATTACAAAATCTCAATAAGAAAGATGAGATCCGAAATATCTTTCCATCATGATTCAGTTGGCACAAGTCGAATCTGGTAATTACAATTGGGGCAATTTGGAAAATGACCACAATAGAAAATCTGTGAATATGTACTTCGAATAAAATTTCTTTTCTCTCAATCAAGACCGAAGTTGCGAAAATTTCTCATAAGAAAACTAATTTGGTCCATTCTACACATAACCCATGTCTCGAACTTAAAGGATACTTCTTTGTTTGCCCGAAAATTTCAATGCAAAACTGTCTCTTGTTATCCCAACAAATTTCTGAGTTCGAATATTTAATTATCAGCTGAAGATCAAATCTGCAATCTGGAAGAGATATTGGAGGCTAAAATCATGGGTGACGTTATAAAAAATTCATTAATAAACCATCATTGGAATAATTATGCATAATAATCATTAATTTATTAAAATAAAGAAGAACAAGTATTACTTATCCAAAAGAGCATAAATAATTATGAAATGGAATTATATAATAAATTATGATAAATAATGTGATAAAAGAATATTAGAAATGGATGAAATGGATGTTAAGAAGTGATAATAATAATACAAATTAGTGGACCAACATCTCCCCCAAACTAAACATGTTGCATGTCCTCATGTAGCCCAATGTCTCTGTATTAACCAGGTTGTAATACAATAATCAAAATTCTCACCCCATAACGATATTGATGGAACATAAGGTTTCTTCCCCAAATGCTTCCTTCAAACAATAGTTTTTCAATTTTAGCAACGTTGGTGAAGCTGTAATAATTTTCATATTTACTTTCAACCATATGTATATGAAGTTACAGCAGAGTATGATACAAGTAAAAGAAAACTTCATTACAAGCCAGATTTTGCAAAAATTTTGCAAGAAAATTTATACTATATCAATGCTTCTCCAATTTGAAAATCAAATCTATCTGATGCACAAATCTCAAGATGTAGAAAAAAATGGTTATAGGTAATGATGTTTAATTTCTTGAAATTGTAAATCAGTTTTTCTTGAAATTTCACAGCTTTGTTCCTATTACCTTAATACTTCTCCACACCAAAAATCAAAGCAATGCAATGAACAGATTTCAATCTATCAGCAAAATGGTTGTAGGTAATAATGCATGATTTGGAATTTACAAATTGGTTTAGCTTGGAAATCTGTGGTTTTAATGATACCTCTTTGTTGTCCAAAAATCACAAGAATACATTTGATAGTTTTAAGGATATACACAAATCAATTTTGGGATTGTATACCTTAAATGAGGGAGAAATGAGATATCATTCATCATGCATAGCAACTCTTCCCCCAAACTGGAGAATTAGCATGCCCTCATGCTACACTAGAAAACAAATTGAGAT
This sequence comes from Pinus albicaulis, assembly GCA_034641835.2. Taxonomy (NCBI): domain Eukaryota; kingdom Viridiplantae; phylum Streptophyta; class Pinopsida; order Pinales; family Pinaceae; genus Pinus; species Pinus albicaulis. The sequence goes on along the minus strand of CM076569.1, from coordinate 409,942,169 downwards.
GGTTGCTACAATCATGGTTGAAATATTTTCTTAGTGTATAACAAAATGGAATAAGGGATATTTGAGAATTAATAAGGAGATCGATGGATGATAAAGAATATTAATGGCATGTTCATGATAATGAAAGTAACACTCCCCAAAACTGAAATATTTTGTGTTTGTGAAAAATGGGAAGTGGTAAAGAAGGGGAAATAATGGTTGAAAAATATGAGTGAATAATGCTCAATGGTTTTTCATGACATTCTCCTAAACTTTTAATAAATCAAAAACTTATGCTATTTGCCTCAAGTTATACCTCCGTAAAAATGTGGAATGGCATGTATGGATTGACATTTCTTGAAGTTAATGTAGGATGAGCTAATGTTGAAAGTGATGCGGAAGGTGGAAGCCATGCAAGCTGAAAAAAAGTAATCAGAAGGTGTAGCAGGGTTTCCTTCCACCAAATTGATTAGTTTCCCTATCATCTATAAAACACCTCATGAGTATCCTTAATCAGTAATTCATCACCTCAATTACCTCATTACATATAAAAGTGACATAATCATATTATGAATGGCATGGGATAATAATGGATAAGAAAGGAAAATATGCATTCCATACACCCATAAGATTTGGTTGTTATGAGCACATAAATTATGAGAATTACTTATCTCAGTCTTTACTTCTCAAGGTCTGTCCAATTACCTGGGATTCAAAATTATAATTAGGCCTCTTTATTCTACCTCAAAATAGTAGTGGTGTTGTTAAGCTATGAATAAATGGTGACTGATTGGGCAAAGCAACTATCTTTGTTTAAATTTATGATACTTGTAGAATAGAGGAATGACAGATTAGATGATACAAAATGTCAAATATCAAATATCCTAAAAGTTTCATCCCTCACATGTAAAGTAAATATTTATAACTCAATAATAGATATAAACCATAACCACCATCATTTAAGAACTCAATAAATATTACCCCATGAACCATGAGTTCTAGAAAATCTTGTATATGTAATGGTCAGCTTTATCGAAAATTAGCTTTGAGAAAACAAGGTAACCAAGTAGATTATAGTATTAAATTAACTTCTATACCATAGGCATAGCCACTGCTGCCAGCAGGCATCCATAGCCTCGACATGGATGCCTTTTTAACCCATTGAGATGTCAGCGTCCCATCTATTAGGAATAAGTACATAGTTACAAAAGCCTTTCAATTTACTTAGATGTGAACTGAAGATATTTATTTTGGTGTGGTAACCATTTAATAACAATGCCATTCATGGGAGCTAACAAAGTGAAAAATTCAACTCGTGATGAGACCTATTTCCCTTTAGTTTCATGACCGAAGGCCATTTCCATGGCTTGGTGGCCAGTAGTGGTAATGTCACTTTATTAGGACCTATGATCATGGTAGGTCGGCTCGTGATGAGACCTCCTATCCTCTAGTTGAATATTTATGTTTAAAATTTAACTGTGATTATTGTTAATCAATAAAATATTACTTAATATATGGGGTGGCAGGTCAGCTCCTTAAGAGCTAGGGATGGCGTTAAAAGTTTTGTAGTAACTATTTTCAACTTGGATATCGTTTCTTCTAAAAAAATAATACCTTCAAATGACTGTTGATAAATATATTTTTAATTGGTGGGGTTGAGGAACGATTCATTAGATAATGGAAGAAAGATTTAAATACAATTCCGTGGTCAACATCATAAATTTTACAAGATCAGGAACTTGACCAATTAAAAAAGTTGAAAGCCAGCATGATAAAATCATATTTTCATAATTATTCCTTAAAAATAAGATTATGTTTATAGATAAACAAAGATAAATTGACTACCCAATCATTACGTCAAACAGGGCCTAGACCATTAAAAGTATTTCCCATTCACTAAAGAGAAAAACAAATCAGAAACACCTACATATGTTGAATCTGATGTGAAAATTTTCCAACAACAATAGTTTTGACTGAGGTAACAACAACGATGACTTAGGTAATAACAGGGAAAGGGGATTAAGAACGATGTTAGGAAGGTGACATGAAGGAGGATTATTCACTTTACAAAATCCTTATTATTAAATACGAGACCTCCCTCCAACTAAGGTATGATTTTCATTGGTCATGGTTAGTCATATTATAAGTAAAATACCAATAAAATCCATGGAGTCAGTCGAGGACATACCTGACAACTTACCTTGGTGGAGTAATAGCACTGGGTACTTAGAAAAAATTACGAAGTAACAACACCGGAGGAGTAACAAGACCGAAGGAGTAACACCGCCAGACACTTGGAAAATTTTCCGGAGTAACAACATCGAAGGAGTAATAACACCATACACTTAGAAAATTTTCCAGAGTAACAACATCGAGTACTTAGAAAATTTTATGGAGTAACAACACCGGAGGAGTAAAAGCACCGAAGGAGTAACATCATCAGACACGTAGAAAAATTTCCGGAGTAATAGCATAAGAGGAGTAATAACACCGGGTACTTAGAAAATGTTACAGAGTAACAACACCAGAGGAGTAACAGCACTGAAGGAGTAACAACACCAGACACTTAGAAAAAATTTCGGAGGAGTAACAACATCGGGTACTTAGAAAATTTTACGGAGTAACAGAGATGGGTACTTAGAAAATTTTATGGAGTAACAACACCGGGTACTTAGAAAATTTTACGGAGTAACAGCAATGGGTACTTCGAAAAATTTATGGAGTAACAACACCGAGTACTTAGAAAATTTTACGGAGTAACGACACCGAAGTAGTAATAGCACTCGACACTTAGAAAATTTTCTGGAGTAACAGCATCGGAGGAGAACAACATCGGGTACTTAGAAAATTTTACAGAGTAACAGCACCGGAGGAGTAACGGCATCGAAGGAGTAACAACACCAGACACTTAGAAATTTTTCTGGAGTAACAACATCGAAGGAGTAACAACACCGGGTACTTAGAGAATTTTACAGAGTAACAACACCGGAGGAGTAAAAGCACCGAAGGAGTAACAACACGAGACACAGAGAAATTTTTCGGAGTAACAACACCGGGTACTAGAAAATTTTACAGAGTAACAGCACCGGAGGAGTAACAACATCGAAGGAGTAACAACACTAGACACTTACAAAATTTTCTAGAGTAATAGCACTGTGAAACTTAAGAACTGGCTTCTTTTATTTTGACAACAAAACAAAAAAAATGTGACTTTGAAGTAAACAATCCCTTAAGCATAAAAACACAAGAGAAATAATAAAAGAAACAACTCTTTATTGAAAGCCAATAAATAAATTAAGTTACAATGGTTGTGATTTTTGTTGCAGCAATGTTTTTTTCTAAGGGAATCATCAATCTGTCAATGGTGAATTAATGGAAAAATGCTTTGGCGGAAATGACTTGGATCTTCAAATGGAAAATCAATTCACCATTTCTCATGTTATAAATACATTAAGTGATGAAAAGTATTCATGTTTTTTTCTCCATGTGAGGAAACATCTTTGAAAACATTCTTATTCCATTATCATTGTCTTCAAGAATCAGTTGTTCATAATTTGACCTCAGTTATTCTCTTGGGACCTACAAAAAACGAGTGTCTACCTGCAATAAAACATGAAATTGTGGAAGAAGAGAGGTGATTGGGCTCTCCTAATCCAAGAAATATGCAACGAAAAAAAAAATTTATTCTATAAAACAAATATATGGAAAAAAAAAACAAATTAAAATTAATTTATTACCTATGGGAGAGTGGTGGCCAACCATACTAACCAACATTGTTTCAATCATAAATTATTTGTTTTTCGTCTGATTTGAGTGATTCCAAAGCCAAATGAAAGTAAATTCAGAGACATGTCTCCAATAGAAATAGGTTTTTAAGAATTCCATGTAATGGTATGTTAAATTTTCTTAGAATAACCTGCATAACAGAGTCATTTTCGATTTTCCATCTCAGACCAACATTTGATATTTTAAGCATAATTTTTTCATTTGATGATGGATTGAACTAATTAAAATTGGAGATTTAATTATATTCATGTATATATCCCCAATAGTAATAGGTTTTAAAGGAATTAAGAATTTATGGGTCAAATACACTAGTGAACAGCTGGAAAAACAGAGTTTTAAGAATGTTGATTTATGATATACAATCAATATTGTGGTCATAAATTTCTCATAAAATATCGAAATAAAGTGATTAGAAATTGCTTGTAAACTAGATTCATAAGGGAATATACCATTGAAACAGGTTTCCAAAATTTATTCATTTAGGCCTCCAAAACTAGACTGTCCCAACTCTGTTCTTGAGTTGCCTACTAGACATCCTATCATTGTTTTGGTCATAAATTTTTCGTTTCAAATCCAAATCGAGTGATTCAAATTAGGTTAGAAATTAGACATAAAGGGATACGTAGGATATATATAGGTTTTGAAAATATGCCCATTTGGTCCCTAAAAACATGACTTTCCCGACTATTTTTCCAAAATTTTCATCAAACCCACAAGCCAAAAGATATGATAATCAGGGAATTTTTTCCAAGAATGTGATCAAAATGAATATGAGGGTTTGTAGAAATTTTATTTTCAATATAATACATCTACATACATAAATAAATTCGAATATTGATCACCGATGTTAATTTTCACAGCATGTTGCAACAAAAATAATTATTTTTACACATAAAGAAATTTATTTATTTATCTTTTTATTCATTCTATATTCTACACGACACTACTCTACTTTGAAAAAGAAAATATACTTATGTATAAGAGTACTTCCAATGAATCCATTTTCTAAATAAGACCTCAAGTATGCACATACCCATATTTCAAAAATATATGTTAATAAATACACGGGTATGAGAGATCAACTTCCATTTTAAGGATGGTGCCAAGAGTCGCTAAAGTATGGAGTGATGTTGCGAGAAAACAGAAGAGTGAAACCAGTCTTCAATATAGTCTTGATTTCCCATATTTTTCACATCGCAAAGTTCTTCGATTGGGTTCCAGATTGTGTTGATGTTTTCTTCCTTAAACTCATCCTGTGAGTTTTGGGGGTCTTCCTCTGCCTTTTTTTTTAGATCTATGTTCATACAGCTGGAGGAAGGAAAATGTTCAACCAATTCTTAAAGCTCAGGACCTGGATCAAGGTGAAATTTCCCTCCCCAAGATGAGAGATTGGGTGTTTAAAACAAATAAAGAAGGAAAATCATGAAATCTTAAGCTCGGACCTTGGAGTAGGGAAAGAGAAATTCCCTCCCCAGGACGAAAGATTGGTCCCTAAGAAAAAAAAAGAAAAAAGAAAAAAAAAACAACTAACACTCAGGACCTGGAGTAGGGTAACACTTCCCTCCCCAGGATGAGAGATTGGTTCCTAAGAAATCAACCAAAAGAAAAGAAACAAAAATAACTAATGCTCAGGACCTGGAGAAGGGTAACACTTCCCTCCCCATGACGAGAGATTGGTCCCTAAGAAATCAACCAAAATAAAATAAACAAAACAACTACACTCAGGACCTGGAGCAGGGTAGCACTTCCCTCCCTAGGATGAAAGATTGATCCTTAGACCAATACGAATTGTGTTCTTGCACCTTTGATAGCCTCCCCGGAAACGACGCCAAAATGTTGGTGTCCAAGTGTGAATAATATTATTCAACCCTTTCCCACATTAATCATCAATCCAGGATGTGTTGGTTATTGTAAGGCTAACATGAAAAATATATGCAGATTACAATTACATAGTTATGTATTGATCGTGGATTCGATAAGCTATGTAAAACAACAAACCAATGTAACAACAATGAAATAATAGTAGCAATAAATTGTGAAATCACAAATACATTCACGACAATTAAGAATTACAACAATAATATTAACTATCACATCAATTAAAGAAACACACAGATGCGGTAAAGAAACTAAACACACACATAAGCTAGACAACACCTGGTCAGGAAAGTGGGCCCAAATCCCTGATCAGGGCTATGGCGTGATCACAAACTCACGAAAGAACTAGAAAGATGAATTTCATTAACTTCAAGGAAAAGTTCTCTTACAGATTCTCCATTCTCTTAGTAGCCAACCCTATATGTGTTATATCCCCCTTTCTCTTTTATTTGTGTCCTTTAAATATACAAACAACAAAAGAGAAATAAACTTATTACAAAATATCAATAAGAAAGATGAGATCTGAAATATCTTTCCATCATGATTCAGCTGGCAAGAGCCGAATATGGTAATTACAATTGGGGCAATTTGGAAAACGGCCACAACAGAAAATCTACAAATATGTCCTTCGAAGAACCTTTCTTTTCTCTAAATCATGACCGAAGTTGGAAAAACTTCTTGCTAGAAAACTAATTTGGTCCAATCTGCAAAAAACCCGTGTCTCGGATTTTCAGAATTCTTCTTCGTTTTCCCAAAACATTCAACGCAAAATTGTCTCTTGTTATCCCAACGAATTTCTGAGTTGGCATATTTAATTATCAGCTGGAGATCAAATCTACAATCTGGAAGAGATATTGGAGGCCAAAATCATGAGTGATGTTATAATGAATTCATTAATAAACCATCATTGGAAAAATCATGCATAATAATCATTAATTTGTTAAAATAAAGAATAAAAAGTATTACGTATCCAAAAGAGCATAAATAATTATGAAATGGAATTATATAATAAATTATGATAAATAATATGATAAAAGAACATTAGAAATGGATGAAAAGGATGTTAAGAAGTTATAATAATAATACAAATTAGTGGCCCAACAACCTCCAACTCATGTACTGTGAAAATATTTGTAGTTTTTGATGGGCCTCTAAATTGGACATAAATTCAGGCCCATCTAACCTTTCTTAGGCCCATCGACCTCTCTTATGCACATGAAAATATATATTAAATCTCTCCTTCTGCACTGAATAATGTTTTCTTATGCTTTAATATTTTCTTAGGAAGGTTTAAAGGTAATTGCATATTTTTTCCTAATATTGGTTATTTTTGTAGAATATTGTGAGAATATTTGGAAAATTATAAAGATTTAGAGAAGGAGATCATTTAGGGACTTTCTCCCTGCCACTGGAAGATCAAGAGTGAAGAATAAATGAGCACAATGTCAGGAAATTATGGAGAAATCTTGGAGATATTCAAGGGAGTTGTCCACCCTCCTTAACTATCAAAGGCAACTAAGCAAACTAAAGACAAAGTGAACTCAATCTTTTCTCACTTGGAGTCAAGTGGACTTAATCACCCCAAAGATTCTCTCCAGCAATTCAAGTTCCAGAGGTAGCCAAGCAAATAAAGACGACGTGCACTCAATCTATGTTTACTTGGAGTCAAGTGGACTCAATCTCTATTTTCAAGGGAGTTGTTGGTAGCTTCCTTTTAGAATAAATAGAGCAGAGCTAAAGCTAGGAAGGATACTTCGATTCAATTCCATTCAAAACTTTTGCTTCAAGCTATTAGGATGTTGTTGTTTAAGACCTTCGGGATGTAATAATATTGTATTTCTGTAATGCAATGAGTAGTCAGGTATTGTTTTGCTAATCTAGTTTCAGGGAGCGAGGCTCATGGGTTAGGGCCCAACCCATGTGCCTTAGTTTCTCTATTGTTTTCATTCTTTCCTTTCTCTCATTTAGCTAGTTTTATTTTTCTCATTTAGTTAGTTCTACTTCTGATAGTTTCATTGTCATTTAGTTTTTCTTTCATTGTGCTACTGTAGTTTTTCATTTGCTTATGAGAGTAATAGAATAGAGGAAAACCAAAAAGTTGTGGATCAAGACCCCCTTCTCATCTCTGTCAATAGGGCTCGAGAAGGGCAAACCTTCCCACAGACCCAAAAACGGATTTCTATTCATTGTTCTAATATTAAAAGTAGAGTTGCATTACCATTTTTTGGTCTTACTTTGCATTGTATTTTTACACATTTGTCTGTTTCTTTGCGCATAAGTTAGCAGGGTGATTGCAAGAATTATTGCTAAAATCCCAGAGTAGCTTCGTGGTGCTTCCCATTTCATTCTCCATAATTTTTTTCATGCTTCCAACCACCTCGGTTACGCTCTATTCCCTCCTTCTTTCATTACAGTTGTCGCTCTTTTTATTCACAAAACGCTTGAAAAACCCTTAAAGTTTGACTTTCGATTTCCTCCTCGAAATTCCTGCTATCGCATCCCTCACTTCACAACTTTTCCTGGACAACATTTCCGCTACCCCTCAAACTTTGCGATATTGCGAACTGTGATATGGAATTTTTCATTTCACAACTTTCACCACATCGCAAATTGCAACTTTTTCCCCACCGCACTTCACAACCTTTGGCCTTTTTTCATTTCACACTTCGCAACCTTTTCCTTTTTCTTTAAGACTTACCGCTCCTTTTTCCAATTGCGATAAATCCGCCGCATCACACTTCGCATCATTTCCCTTTTTATTTAAGACTTATAGCTCCTTTTCGTCGATTTTGATATTGTCATCGCACTTCGGCACCAGTCCTTCATACCTTTTCCTGAACCGCACTTCTGTTATCCCTCTAACTTCGTGATATTGCGATTGTGATATTGCATTTCTCACTTCACAGATTTTATCCCGTTACATTTCGCACTTTGCATTGTTTTCCTTTTTCTTTTAAGACTTACCGCTCCTATCTGTCGATTGTGATATTGTGATCGTCTCTGCCGCTAGTCCCACCGCCACGTCACCCATTGCAAATCGCAATGTTTATCCCCGTCGCATTTCACACTTCTCATTGTATAGTTCATTTCCTTTAACAGTTACCGCTCCTTTCTGTCGATTGTGATATGATCAAAGAACTCTACCACCTGTCTTACTGCCACGTCATCTAACTTATTGCATTTCGCATTTCGCAATTCTTTCCCATCGCATTTCGCATGTCGCAAATTTTATCCCGTCACACTTCACAACTTTTTCTCCAATGCATCTCTTCCATCGCACTTTTCAAATTATCCACTCCGAAGCATTTTTGCACTATAAAAAAACTTTAATAAGGTTTAAACCCGCTCTTTCCACTTCTAAGCCTGGTTTCATGTGTTTATCCCTTAATTAGCACCTTTACCCATTTCTTCTCCAAGCTACATATCAACACTTTTTAAATTAGAATTAAGTCATGGATAGCTCAGCTGCATGGATAGAAGCATGGTAGATAGAGCATAAGGTAATTAGGGTGTGTTTAGCCGGTTGGCCAAGTTTAGTGTGGTTTAAATTAGTTTCCTTTCAGCAATTTAGTTTAGTTTCATTCCTGTCATTTCTTTTCAGCAATTTAATCTAGTTTCTTTCTGTCATTTCCTTTCTGCAAATTAAATTAGTTTCAATCTCGTCATTTCCTTTCTGCAAATTAAGTTAGTTTCCTTTATGTTATTTCCTTCGAGTAATTTACTTTTCATTTTTTATCATATTTTAAGAAATAGCACCCTTTTGTAAAGCAGAAGAGGATGACATGAATATAGCGCATATGTTGTGTATATAGCACTGTCACCTCCAAGTTTGTACGAACCCCGGGTTGATAAAGTAAAGTAGGGCAGCCCCTGGGAGTTGCAATACTCTTGGTGCAATACCAGAGCTCACCACTTTTTGGCATCGTTGTTGGGGAGGTGTCTAGTAGATACTTTGATTCTATTTTAGAATTCTTTTATGCTTTCCTTTTTCATGTTGTTTCTGAAATATTGAAAAATACAAAAAAAAAAATGATTTTCATGCCTAATAGGAGTAGGGATACTCAAAAAAACAAAAACAAAAACAAAAACAAAACAAAACAAAAAACAAAAAACAAAAACAAACAAACAAACAAACAAAACAAAACCAAAAAAAACAAAACAAAAACTTCTCCAATACCAACCCCCCCCCCCCCCACTTGACCATGTGCTGCAGTAAGAATCACATCACCATACACTTTTGAAGGTAGAAGAGATGGATGGATATGATGACAATGAAGAAGATCTTATTGGGTTTCCCATTCAAGATATGGACATCAGTATACATATGAAGAACATCCCTCCATCTTTCCTTCCCAACTTCCATGGTATGAGGACATGAGTCTAGGTACTAATTCAATAAGATCATGGAATGATATGCAAAAGATATTTCTAGAAAAAATATAAAGATCATGACCTTAGAGAAGAAATTTTTAGAATGAACCAAGAAGAAGATGAGAGCCTTGAGGATCTAATAGAGAGGTTTATGTTTAATGTTAAGAGGGCAAAATTACATCATTTAGGATTTGACACACTAAAAACCCTCTTACTTAGAACAATTAGGGATGAGTGGATCGATCTCCTTAATCCCATGAGTAGAGAAGATGTATACCAACTGCCATTTGAAGAAATTTGTGAAACATTCAAGCGCATATCAAGAGGAAGGGAAAGAGTAAGTAAGTCAGCATCAACATTGGTAAGGTAAGTTGAACTTGGAAATTTGCTTGATAACTTTAAAACAGAAATTCTTAGAAATCTAAGTGAACAAGTAGAAATGTTAAGAATGCAAAATGAGCAAAAATAATATGATGATATTTTTGTTATCCATGCATAATCTTATGCTACTAAATGTTGTTCGTTATTCCCCAGGTTTAAATAAGTTTACCAAGAAGACAATGGAGTAGGGCAATCACCAAAGAAGCTATGTTATGTAGCTCCGAGGAGACCCTGGCAGCCTAGTCAACTTGATATGATGCAAGGACCCACTTCACAATTTCAAGCTTATTCACATCCATCTCAAACTAATTGGGACACACTCCCTCCATGGCAACCTTGGCCATGTCAACCCAAAAACCAATCTTGGAACATGGTTGGAAAGGTACTTATTGGGAAAATCCTCAACATCCTCTATACCCAACTCTATGATATCCCTACCATCCACCTCCACCACAACCCCAGCCTCAATCACATCCATCTCATATATCCACCCCCACTCAACTACCATTTCCAAACCCACACCATGAAGTATCTCAGCCCACTTACAATGTTGAGGTACAACACTACAAAAAATATCCTGTTGATCTAAATGGTCTGCATATTAGTTCAAGAAAGGTATTGCAAAGAAGAGATTTTCTTAATGTCATTGAAGGACAACATCAAGAAGAAGAATATCCAAATGAGGAGATCAAAAGATCAAGGGTTGCACTTGATGAAGAGCCGCTATCAGAATCAGATGTTGAGAAAGTTTCCTCATGTTTACCAACATTTCCTCCATGCGTTCAAGAGAATAATCAGCAAAAAGAGGAAGATTTTAATGTCATAATAGAAGAGGACATCCAAGGTTATCCAACTCAGCAAGTGGATCAGGGACATCACAACTATATTGACACATGGTTCCAAATAGTCATTAAGTTTCAACAACACACTCTTCTCCAACAGTACTTGATACAATCCCAGTCAAAGAAATTCATCTCTTATATTCAGGTACATGTCAAAGCATGTACTCCAAGTGTGCACATGATTTTATCTGTCATCTGATGTGTACATGGCTCCATTGGAAGTATTCATATACATGAAAAAGGTATTGATTTTTCAAGTAGAGTAGGAAAGTGAAAAAAAAAAAAAAGGGAAAAAGAATAAAAGCTCAGGTGAAAGCCTCTTTTGAAGCGTTTGAGATTGGCTCACTGATTGAAATCCTCCATGAGATGATCATTGGGTTGAAAAAAAAAAGATAAAAAAAAATATCTTAGGTGAAAACCTCCTTTGAGGCGCCTAGGCAAACCTACTAGTGAAAAACCTCATTGAGGCAGTTAGTAGGCCTTAAAAAAATGCATTTCTCCATGTATCTCTCTCTAATGAATGCAAGTGCTCTCCAACCTTTGCAAGCAGAAAAACAACAAGTTGGCACAAAAAGAAAATTTGGTCAACACCCTAGTTAAAGGTAGTCAAACTTGGACTTCCTTCGCTTATGCTAAAAAGCTCCAAAAGGACCTCAAGCAGATTGCCACGTGCAGCTTCAGTAGCAGCTACAATATCACCTGCAAAAAAAAATCAATGGTAAGGCACAGATATGCAATCATCTAACCCTTTCTTCGAATATATTTTAGCTTAAGAAAGCATTAAAAAGTGTGAGAAGGAAAGTTTTTATATAGCCAGAATTAGTAGCAGAGCAACCTCAGCCTTATCTAGAAACTAGCCTCACTTTTTCCACCAAGAAAAGGAACAAGACAAAAGTAAAAAAGACTTGAGAAAGTGGGCAGTAAGCAGTTCATTGTAATAGAAGACAAGGAGTGCCAAGGGGTAACTAGGGGTGAACTTAGTTAATTTATTTTGCATGCAAAAAAAAGAAGAAAAAGAAGAAGAAGAAGAGAGAGAGAGAGAGAGAGAAATGGATAAAATCAAATAAAAGGTGGATCAACCACCTCTTGGCATTCGAAACAGATTTTCGTAAGGCATCTGAGGACCTCCATGAAGCACCTACGAGAAGAAATGCAAGAAAATTAGCAGGACGAGCAACACATGGGCCAATAAACAAAAAATGAAATAAGTCAACATGCAGGAAGAACTAGAAGGCAAGAAGGATGAATAGGTTTCTCAGAGGATGACAACATTTCCAGTAGGGGGTGATGATGGGCCTCTAATTGGACATAAATTAAGGCCCATCTAACCTTTCTTAGGCCCATCTACCTCTCTTATGCACATGAAAATATATATAAATCTCTCCTTCTACACTTAATAATGTTTTCTTATACTCTAATATTTTCTTAGGAAGGTTTAAAGGTAATTACATATTTTTGCCTAATATTGGTTATTTTTGTAGAATATTGTGAGATTATTTGACAGATTATGCAGATTTGGAGAAGGAGATAATTTAGGGACTTTCTCCCCGCCAATGGAAGATCAAGAGTGAAGAATAAATGAGCACAATGTCAGGAAATTATGGAGAAATCTTGGAGAGATTCAAGGGGGTTGTCCACCCTCCTTAACTATCAAAGGAAACCAAGCAAACTGAAGACGAAGTGAACTCAATATTTTTTTACTTGGAGTCAATTGGACTCAATCACCCGAAAGATTATCTCCAGCAATTCGAGTTCTAGAGGCAGCCAAGCAACTGAAGACGAAGTGCATTCAATCTATGTTTACTTGGAGTCAAGTGGACTCAATCACTATTTTCAAGGAAGTCATTGGTAGCTTCCCTATAGAATAAATAGAGTAGAACTAGAACTATAAAGGATCCTTCGATTCGATTCCATTCAAAAAATTTGTTGCAAGCTATTAGGCTTTTGTTGTTTAAGACCTTCGGGATGTGATAAGACTATATTTCTGTAATGCAATGAGTAGTCAGATGTTATTTTACTTATCTAGTTTCAAGGAGCAAAGCTCATGGGTTAGGGCCCAACCCATGTGCCTCAGTTTCTCTGTTGTTTTCATTCTTTCCTTTCTGTCATTTAGCTAGTTTTGTTTCTATCATTTGGTTAGTTCTACTTCTGATAATTTCATTGTCATTTAATTTTGCTTTCAATGTGCTACTACAGTTTTTCTTTGCTTATGATAGTAATAGAATAGAGGAAAACCAAAATGTTGTGGATCAAGACACCCTTCTCAGCTCTGTCAATAGGGCTCGAGGAGGGAAAACCTTCCCACAGACCCAAAAATGGATTTATGTTCACTGTTCTAAGATTAAAAGTGGAGTTTCATTACCATTTTTCAGTCTTCGTTTGCACTGTATTTTTATGCATTTGTCTTTTTCTTTGCGCATAAGTTAGCAAGGTGATTGCAGGAATTATTGCTAAAATCTCAGAGTAGCTCCGTGGTGCTTCCCGTTTCATTCTCCTTCTCTGTTTTCATGCTTCCAACCACCTCAGTTACACTCTATTCCCTCCTTCTTCCTTCATTGTAGCTATCGCTCTTTTTATTCACAAAACGCTTGAAAAATCCTTAAAGTTTGACATCCGCCTTTCCTCTTCGAAATTCCTGCTATCGCATCCCGCACTTCGCAGCTTTTCATGGAAAACATTTCCGCTACCCCTCAAACTTTGCGATATTGCAAACTACGATATCGCATTTCACATTTCACAACTTTTACCACATCGCAAATCGACAATCACAACTTTTTCCCTACTGCACTTCGCAACCTTTGGCCTTTTCGCACTTCGCACTTCACAACCTTTTCCCTTTTCTTTAAGACTTACCGCTCCTTTTTGTAGATTGCGATAAATCCGCTGCATCACACATCGCACTTCACATTGTTTCCCTTTTTCTTTAAGACTTACCACTCCTTTTCGTCGACTGCAATACTGTCATTGCACTTCGCCGCCGGTCCCACCGCCACGTCACCCATCACACTTCGCTCTTCGCAACTTTTCCTAAACCGCACTTCCACTATCCCTCCAAATTTGCAATATGGTGATTGCGATATCACATTTCTCACTTTGCAAATTTTATCCCGTTACATTTCGCACTTTGCACTTCACATGGTTTTCCTTTTTCTTTTAAGACTTACCGCTCCTATGTGCCGAATGTGATATTGTGATCGCGCTCCACCGCCATGTCACCCATCGCAAATCGCAATGTTTATCCCCATCGCATTTCGTACTTCACATTGTTTAGTTCATTTCCTTTAACACTTACCGCTCCTTTTCATCGATTGCGATATGATCAAAGCACTCTACCACCTATCTTACTGCCATGTCATCTGACTTATCGCATTTCGCATTTTGCAGTTCTTTCCCATCGCATTTCTCACGTCACAGATTTTATCCAGTAGCACTTCTCAACTTTTGCTCCAACGCATCTCCGCCATCGCACTTTTCAAATTATTTCGCTCCGAAACATTTTTGCGCTATAACAAAGCTTTAATAAGGTTTAAACCCGCTCTTTCCACTTATAAACTTGGTTTCATGTGTTTACCCTCCATTAGCACCTTTACCCCTTTCTTCTCCAAGCTGTAGATCAACACTTTTGTAATTAGAATTAAGTCCTCGATAGCTCAACTTCATGGTTAGAAGCATGGTAGATAGAGCATAAGATAAGTAGGGTGTGTTTAGCCAGTTGGCCAAGTTTAGTGTGGTTTAAATTAGTTTCTTTCAAAAATTTAGTTTAGTTTTATTCTTGTCATTTATTTTCAGCAATTTAATCTAGTTTCTTTATGTAATTTCCTTTCTGCAAATTAAATTAGTTTCATTCTCGTCATTTCCTTTCTGCAAATTAAGTTAATTTCCTTTCTGTCATTTCCTGCAAGCAATTTACTTTTCATTTTTTATCGTTTAAGAAATAGCACCCTTTTGTAAAGCATAAGAGGATGACATGAATAGAGTGCATCTGTTGTGTATATAGCATTGTCACCTCCAAGTTTGTACGAACCCCGGGTTGATAAAGTAAAGTAGGGCAGCCCTTGGGAGTTGCAACACTCTTAGTGCAATAAAAGGGCTCACCACTTTTTGGTGTCGTTGCTGGGGAGGTATCTAGTAGATGATTTGATTTTGTTTTAGCATTCTTTTCCGCTTTCCTTTTTCATGTTGTTTCTAAAATATTGAAAAATACAAAAAAATATGATTTTCATGCGTCATAGGAGTAGGGATACTCATTAAAAATAATAATAAAAAAATTAAAAAATAAAATTAAAAAAAATAAACTATATATATATATATATATATATATATATATATATATATATATATATAATACTTATCCAATACCAACCCCCCCCCCCCCACTTGACCACGTGGTGCGGTAAGAACCATGTCACCATACACTTTTGAAGGTATAAGAGATGGATGGATATGATGATAATGAAGAAGATCTTATTGGGTTTCTCATTAAAGATATGGATACATTAGTGTACATTTGAAGAACATCCCTCCATATTTCCTTCCCAACTTCCATGGTATGAGGACAGAGGATCCAGAAACATTTCTCTTTGAATTTGAGATACTTTGTAGGTCTTATGGTTACTTATTACACACTCAAAAACTGAGATTGTTTCCTAAAACATTGAAGGATAGAGCTCTTAAATGGTTCATGAGTCTAGGTACTAATTCAATAAGATCATGGAATGATATGCAAAACATATTTCTAAAAAAATATAAAGATCATGATCTTAGAGAAGAATTTTTTGGAATGAACCAAGAAGAAGATGAGAGCCTTGAGGATCTAATAGAGAGGTTCATGTTTAATGTTAAAAGGGAAAAATTACATCATTTAGGATTTGACACATTAAAAACCCTCTTACTTAGAACAATTAGGGATGAGTGGATCGATCTCCTTAATCTCATGAGTAGAGGAGATGTATACCCTCTGTCATTTGAAGAAATTTGTGAAACATGCAAACGCATATCAAGATCAGGAAGGGAAAGAGTGAGTAAGTCAGCATCAGCATTGGTAAGGCAAGATGAACTTGGAAATTTGCTTGATAACTTTAAAACAGAAATTCTTAGCAATCTAAGTGAACAAGTAGAAATGTTAAGAATGCAAAATGAGCAAAAAGAAGATGTTGATATTTTTGTTATCCATGCATAATATTATGCTACTAAATGTTGCTCGTCATTCCCCAGGTTTAAATAAGTTTATCAAGAAGACAATGGAGCATGCCAATCACCAAAGAAGCTAGTTATGTAGCTCCAAGGAGACCCTGACAGCCTAGTCAACTTGATATGATGCAAGGACCCACTTCACAATTTCAAGCTTATTCACATCCATCTCAAACTAATGGGGACATACTCCCTCTGTGGCAACCTTGGCCATCTCAACCCCAAAACCAATCTTGGCAACATGGTTGGCAAGGTCCTTATTGGGAAAATCCTCAACATCCTCCATACCCAACTCCATGCTGCAAGTTATTAGGCTTTTGTTGTTTGAGACCTTCGGGATGTAATAAGACTGTATTTCTGTAATGCAATGAGTAGTCATATGTTGTTTTACTGATCTAGTTTCAGGAATCGAGGCTCCTAGGTTAGGGCCCATCCCATGTGCCTCAGTTTCTCTGTTGTTTTCATTCTTTCCTTTCTATCATTTACCTAGTTTTGTTTCTATCATTTAGTTAGTTCTGCTTCTGATAGTTTCATTGTCGTTTAGTTTTGCTTTCAATGTGTTGCTGTAGTTTTTCATTTGCTTCTGAGAGTAATAGAATAGAGGAAAACCAAAAATTTATGGATCAATACCCCCTTCTCATCTCTGTCAATAGGGCTTGAGGAGGGCGAACCTTCCCACAGACCCACAAACAGATTTTTGTTCACTATTCTAAGATTAAAAGTAGAGTTTCATTACCATTTTTCAGTCTTCCTTTGCACTGTATTTTTACGCATTTGTTTGTTTCTTTGCGCATAATTTAGAAGGGTGGTTGCAGGAATTATTTCTAAAATTCCAGAGCAGCTCTGTGGTGCTTCCCGTTTGATTCTCCATCTCTATTCTCATGCTTCCAACCACCTCAGTTATGCTTGATTCCCTCCTCCTTCTTTCATTGTAGTTGTCACTCTTTTTATTCACAAAATGTTTGAAAAGCTCTTAAAATTTGACCTCCGCCTTTCCTCCTCGGAATTCCCGCTATCACATCCCGCACTTTGCAACTTTTACTACACAACATTTCCGCTACCCCCTCAAACTTTGCGATATTGCGAATTGTGATATCGCATTTCGCATTTCGCAACTTTTACCACATCACGAATCGCAAATTTCAACTTTTTCCCCACCGCACTTCGCAACCTTTCGCATTTTCGCATTTCGCACTTCGCAAACTTTTCCTTTTTCTTTAAGAATTACCGCTCCTTTTCGCCGATTGCGATAAATCCGCCACACCACACATTGGACTTCGCATCGTTTTGTTTTTATTTAAGACTTACTGCACCTTTTCACCGATTGCAATATTGTCATCACACTCCGCCGCCGGTCCCATCGCCATGTCACCCATCACACTTCGTACTTCACAAATTTTCCTGAACTCCACTTATGTTATCCCTCCAACTTTGCGATATTACGATTGCAATATCGCATTTCACACTTCGAAGATTTTATATCGTTACATTTCGCACTTCGCACTTCACATCGTTTTCCTTTTTCTTTTAAAATTAATGCTCCTATCTTCCGATTGCGATATTGTGATCGCGCTCCACCGCCATGTCACCCATCGCAAATCACAATGTTTATCCCCCTCGCATTTCCCACTTTGCATTGTTTAGTTCATTTCCTTTAATACTTGCCACTCCTTTCCGCTGATTGCGATATGATCAAAGCGCTTTGCCACCTGTCCTACTGCCACATCATCTGACTTATCGCATTTCTCATTTTGCAGTTATTTCCCATTGCATTTTGCACATCGCAGCTTTTATCCCATCGCACTTCGCAACTTCTGCTTCAGTGCATCTCCACCATTTCATTTTTCAAATTATTCCGCTCTGAAGCATTTTTTCACCATAACAAATCTTTAATAAGGTTTAAACCCGCTATTTCGACTTCGAAGCCTGGTTTCATGTAATATCCAAAAATGGGGAAGCAACAATATATGAACACAAAACTGGAAATAACAGTGTAAGTCAACTCATTAACATTGGATACCAATATGGAGATATATCATCATGTATTATATCAGCAAATCAATACAAAATAGTGAGGCACGAATCATACACAATGGGGAAACAAGCCTCCCATAAGCAATCACTCCTGAATATGAACTACTACTACAATACAAAATGTCGAAAGACTGCTACAGTGCAGTTATAAACACACTGCTACAGCAAAACAATGTACAAAAGATGTAGGGTTGTTATATGCCTCAAAAGGTATGACAAATACAGATCTAGGCTTTATATAAACTCCTACAAAGAACTCGGAAGGGGTTTTTAGAAACACACTCTATATAAGATGGGATTTAAAGCCCTAGGGCTGAAGATTCACTGCAAACTGAAGCACATGAGTGTAGAAGGCTGAAATAATGTAGATCTGATGTAGATCCCCTCAAAGGCCTCATCCAATGAAAGGTTGAACCCTTCAATCACAGGAAAACACTCCAAAGGAGCCACAAGCTCCCTCACTGAAGCTGCCCTCCAAAATAACGCAATTCCCATCTAGAAAAACGCTGTAAATGATGGGAAATAGTTGGCCTGGTGCCAAATATCTGAAATATGTCCAAGATCCCTCCAAATTGATCTCCCAAGAGAAGGAATCCTTCCTCCTATGGGAAACTAGCTCAGAAAATGGGTTTCTCAACCCTCCACTACAACACCCTGCAACACAGAACAATATCCTGCAGAAAATACGCTGATGAAGAAAGTTGTAGCTTGGCCTGAAAACTTGAATGTGAAAATCAATGAAATGCTCTTCCAAGAGGCCTCTCAAGGAAAGAGGTGGGATTCCCGCTCGGGAACACCCGTTGCTAAACAACACAGCAATCTCAACTAAACAGCTGTTGAATGCAAGTAGTCTAAACAGACCATATACAAAATAATAATCCAAAAAATAACCCCATATGGCTGTCATCCTCTTCCTTATATAGATTATGAGATTCCTTTCCCTTGGCCCCACTCAATTATTTCATTTCCTCCATGCAATCCATCTCCCTCCAAAACTGCATTATTCCTCATTTAATCTCCACTCCTCCATAACAGCGTTGTTGACTTGGTCAAAGTTGACTGAATCAACATGATCCAACCCTTGTTCACACTTAGAGGTGCTTTATTTAGCTGCTTAGAAGGCCTCATTTCACACTTGAAGTGGTTTTATTGTTGCTTAGGAGATTTAAGGGCCTCCCTACCCACTTATTCCCCTACCTAGTGACAACAGATCTATAATATTTCATTTAGCTAAAAGCTAAATTTTAGGAATATTACAGTCCTCCCCTCCAAAATGTTGCTTGTCCTCAAGCAACTGTAAAGGTGGAGCGAAATTCCTCCCCTCCTCCTCTTGTGGCCTCCTCATCAATAGTCTCCACCACTGCTCAAAATAATCTGCAATAATTATGCCCTCCAAAGGTTCCTCCCAAGTATGGAAAACCAAATGGCTCACATCATGAGAAAGTGGAAGGTGTAAGTGGAAACCTTCTTGTTGTCCAATGGCCTCCTCAAGGTAGTAGTGATTACAAGCATAGGGGATCTCATTCCTAATGAGAGACTCCCATCTCCATGCTATCATCCAAATGAAATAAATTACCTTCCAACATGGTAACTCGTATAAAAGTTCCTCCCAATTGTTCATGAGAGGCATATCCCAAGTGCTCAAAACAATCACATGGCCCACCTCATAAAGAAGCAAGTAATCTACTGTAGTGGCCATATCATCTCCCATGCTCCTCTTCAATCATGAAGCATAAAAGGTGTGGGAATTTTCATTCCCCATGGACACATTCAACTAGTGTGTCTCTCCTCCAAACATGCTCCCAACAAAGATAAGAACAACATCAGCATATAGAATCATAATCAAAATCATGCTAATTGCCATATGTAATAAGGGAGAAGGACAATGGTCCCTCAAGTGCAACCAGCGCAGTTTTACTCTCAACTACATCATAATATGGCATAATGTGTGGCTTCCCAACCACTTGTTTGCTGTCACAATCTCCTCACAAGTTTGGAGAAGGTGTATAGTGTATGGTGCAAATTGAGCATACCCTGCATAAGATATCATCTCCCCAAGACCTCCTAGGGAGTGGCCATCATCAATGCTGCTTATGGCCTCAAGTATACCATGAAGTCTAAAAGGAATAATGCTCCTTCTTGGAGCAATGTCCTGCACATATATGGTCAAGGAATGCACATATTCGTTATATAAATCATCATGCAACCAAACAGTATCCTTACCATATGCTTTGCTCATGCAAATGGAATGGCTCATAGGTAAATCCCCTTTCATTATCAAAGAGGAAAGATATGGTTGTGATAACTCCTCCAAAGAGTTATGTATCTCCTGCATCTCCACATGATCCATGCATGTCCTCAAATTCTGATATATCTCCTCTTCAAAGCCTTCCCAAGTGTACCCCTCCATGATGGTGTGGTATGCTCTCATAGAATAAGTGTGGCTAAAGAGAAAATATTCATGAGCTGCTTGTAGTAACTTCTCCTTGAGCTTGGAAGATCTAGATAAGAATATCCTACCATGATAGTAGATGACCTCATCTCTGACTGAATATCCCTCCTCATGTAGCTGGTGATCAAATATCATACAAGTAAAAAGATCCTTGGAATAATCCACCAATAATTGGGATTTCCAATATGGATCTATCCTCCATAGTGACAACACTGATGATCTTTCACAAAGAACATATGTCATATGGTTGTCCTCCTCTTTGACATCTCCCATTCCAAAGGTACAAGTTGGAAGGCTATTATCCTTCCCATGCTGCTCTTGCCATAACACAGAATCTGAAATGAGAGTAGGTAATGATGATGTTGGGAGAATCCCTCCCCTCTCCTTGAGTCTACCCAAGACTCTCAGCGTTATATCAAGTCCTCCCAAGGTCCTCATCCTCTCGAATCAATGAGTGGTGCAACCAAATGTGAAGCATCTCTCATCATCCCCTGATCTGGTGGTCTCCCCGGTGGAATGCCTCCATGCAATGAGACATCAATATCAAGAGTAGAATGTATATATGAATGGAAAACCTTGTCTCTAATTTCACTGCGCAAATCAATCTACCACTTCTGTGCATCAATCTTCTAAAATAAATAGGGTTGTGTGCTCCTAATCATATGATGTTGACCTTCCTCCCTACCTTCTCCTTTCATTTGCAAGGTTTCACAATATATCAATAGTGGCACGTGTTTTTCATGGATTATTCCTTAATCTCCACATATGAAATCCTTAGGATCTTCTTGCAATGATACAAGAATTCCTCTTGTTGGACCAAGTGCTCCATATACCTCTGCATGAGGTGCTAGATATGCCCTGGATTTGATAGCGCTGTTGCCTCCAGCCTTCTCTTCCTCTTCAATATGAATGGGCAACTTTTCAATAAGAGGATCCTCTTTTGGAAAAGGGATCTCCATGCCCTCTTGTCCAAGAATATGAGATAGAGATCTTGCCTCTAGCAAAGTATTATGCAAGATGTTAGCCTCTTCAGCAGTTTTCTGAAGTGGAGTTGATTTTATAGGTCCTTTCATCCCATGCAAAAGTTTTGTTTGTTTTGGTTTTTTTAGCTCCATCAAAGGTGTTTTAGAATGTTTTTCATCAAACCTTTCCACTAGTCTCCTAGTGAAATTTGTATAAGTAGATGTATTTGAAAATTTTAAAGAAAAGGACTCAAATATCCACCAAGCATGGGCCTTACCTTCAAACTGCAGCGCTGCCACTTTGATGGCTTCATCCTCTGAAACTTGGTGTTGCTGCAAATAGGTGTCTAGCTCCTCCACCCAAGCCCTAGCTAAACATTTAGGTGAACCATCAAAAGTAGATAGAAAGAATATACCTACATCATGCTGCTTTCTCCTTGTGCCCCTTTCCACCTTGATCTTGAAAAACTCTTGGAAGTTGATGTAATATTTGAACCTCTCAATTTGAGATTCATATTCTTACAAATAATCACTAAGAGTCTCCATCTTTGGTATTTCTTCTTCTTCCATCTCCCTCGTAGTGAATCTGGGCATAAGACTGCGATGTGGGTCATAATGTGTGGCTGCATTCTCACACTCGTCATGTAAAAATCTAGAGTTTGCTTTAGATTCAAAATCCCTTGGAGATTCTCTACACATCTCCCTTCTCATCTGCTTGATATCTCCTTTGATGCTCTGCATAGTTTGAAGAAAAAGCTTTGAGAACTTCTCTTCCTTTCTTCCTCCAAATAATGGAGTCATGTCCTTGTTTTTTCTGTACATATCCTCTTCTTGTGAGAAGCTTCTTCTTATGGTGACATATTGGCTGAATGCACAGGCTAAGCCAAGATTATGCTCTGATACCACTGTAATATCCCAAAATAGGGAAGCAGCAATATATGAACACAAAACTGGAAATAGCAGTGTAAATCAACTCATTAACATTGGAGACCAATATGGAGACATATCATCATGTATTATATCAGAAAATCAATACAAAATAGTGAGGCATGAATCATATACAATGGGGAAACAAGCCTCCCATAAGAAATCACTCTTGAATATGAACTGCTGCTACAATACAAAATGTCGGAAGCCTGCTACAGTGCAGTTATAAACACACTGCTATAGAAAAATAATGTACAAAAGATGTAGGGCTATTATATGCCTCAAAAGATATGCCAAATACATATCTAGGCTTTATATAAAATCCTACAAAGAACCCGGAAGGGATTTTCAGAAATACACCCTGTATAAGATGGAATCTAAAGCCCGAGGGCTGAAGATTCAACGCAAACTGAAGCACATTAGTGTAGAAGGCTGACATAATGTAGATCTGATTTATATCCCCTCAAAGGCCTCCTCCAATGAAAGGTTTAACTCTTCGATCACAGGAAAATACTCCAAAGGAGCCACAAGATCCCTCACTGAAGCTGCCCTCCAAAATAACGCAATTCCCAACTGTAACAGCGCTTTAAATATGCTTATAGTCAAACCACTCATTACTTGTAATATTATTTTCAATTTGCTTCTTCCTTGGTTGAAGTTCCCGCAAAAAAAGTTTTTGGTTATTATTTCCTAGATATATCAACTCTTCTCACAGTGTTTGCATCAACTCCTATTTTTTCCTTTTAAAAATCTTCTTATATAAATTTACATTCATCTTCTCCTCGCCTTCCTTTTTCAAGGTTCTCCTTTCCATTTTTCATTCCTCATCGAACCACACATTCATAGTGATCATAAATTTGGTTTAGGGGCAAAAGTTTGCCAAAAATTCAAAGTGCTCAGAATTGCACTAAACTAGAATGACTAGATCCGGCCTGTTGCTAAGAATTCGACGCAATTCGTTTCACTCAAAACGGAGTTTGTATGAGGAAGTTATAGCTTGTTGATCGCTGTATCAAACAGACGAATTAAAAAAAAAATGTCAAACGGGGTCAAAGGAAAACAATTGGGTTTTCCTCCATTTCGCCCAATCACATTGTGACAAGTGTCACTGTAGGATTCACCAATTTGGTTTGAAGGTGATTTTTTTAATTTTTTTTTTTTATGATTTGGCTCGTAAGAATTCAAATTTTTTTTATGGCTAGGGACAACCCAACCAGAGGCTGACATGTGGTGCAGCCAAGGGCCGCTACGTGCCCCCTCTAGTGGACCCTCTCCAAAGTTAGAATTTCATTTTTTTATGCTATGGTCGAATTTTATAGAATTGCAATGTCAAAGGTCCGCATATTATTCAATGGTCCAAAGTCCGAACCGAATACAAACTTCGAGTTATACATATATTATGGGCGCATATTTAAATGCCAAAGTCTGAAGGTATATTACATAGAGTGTTATATTTATTTTAACCAAAGTTTGGGCGAATATAATATTTGGAGCGTATGTATTTGGTGAAAAAACGTATACACGGGGTTGGGCGGAGGTCAGGGCTCAACCCCGTGACCTCCCCCGTTAAGTCACTACCATGGTTCTTAATAGAACACATGTTTACATTATATTTGTTGTCATATGGTTTCTACAACGAGGGTTTGGAGGGGGACAACCCCCTCCCCATGATACCAAGTCACTAGACCATGACGTTAAGCAGAGATTAAGGAAGTGAGATTATGGTTAAGCGCGGGGTTAATACCTCTTAAACATTGGTTAAATGCACTAAACATTTATTAATCATGATTATATGTAAACGCACTTATGCGCAATTAAACATAGCTTATCCGTCCTTACGTGAAGTCTTAGTATTAATTAAACAACGGATTAAACTGGCGAAAATTTCGGCAGTTCCGCTACTTTAGGAGCTGCCCCCAACTTTGGCGGCCCTAACTAGAGTCTTTTCCAGTTTTAGATGTAGTTTACTAGGCAAATTTGTTTTGGCCATATCTTTGGCAATTTTCACGCAGATTGAGAGCAAGAAGAGTCATTGCTAGTAGATTGACATGCTTTGAACACAATGGAACAGGTTTTAGAGGCGTTGGAGCACTTCTAAAAGTGTTTTTTCCACTATTAAATAAGCCTTGGGCCACTAGGAGAGGAGGCCAAACCTAGATCAACTGGGAACCATTTTCAGAGATTGAATAGTCATTTTTGGGTCTTCTGAAGGCAATGGAGCATGTTGCAAAGCCATTGAAGCATTGTAGGTTCATGTAACCAGACATTTGACCAAATCCCAAGAGGGCCTAGCAAGTTGAAGCAGGTCCATGGAGATGTAGCCAAGGAGGGGTGAACTCCTTTATTAGCTATTGTATTATGTGTATGCCGTGTGTTATTTCTCTGCATTTCATTTGTTGTACATGAGTTTTTAAAATCTAATTAACTCATAAATTGCTAATTAAAAAACACATAACTTGACACATAAACCCTCACATGAATGGCTAACTTGAGACGATCCTAAACACATTTTTATTTAACTCATGAGGGAGATAGCACAATAAAACTAGTTTGCGCATATTCAGATCACATATGAAAACAATTTGATCCCAATTTCCTATTTTTTTCTCATTTGCACTTCTCAAGTGCACCCTAGATGATATTTGTTAACTCCTTGGATTACATTTGTTAACTCATGGTTGTTGAGGATTTGGGGACCAATTTTATCCTTCTGAATTGAGCTCTCCAACATTGTTTTGAAGATAGTGCAATTTTCATGTGTTAGAAAAATGTCAATATGAAAAATAGAATTTATTAGCTTTGAGTGATGCAATGGCCAATAATAATAATAATTGAATTGTCAATATATTTAATGAAAAATAGAATTTATTAGTTGTGAGAGATGAAATGGTTAATAATAATAATAGAATTTTCAATATATTTTTAAGAAGGTACAAGGTGTACCCAGTGTAAATTGGCGGGTTTTTCAAAAAAATTGGGTTCTTAAAAAATGTGATGGTAGGAGTGTTTGAATAATTGGTTTATTTAAAAATTTGGGTTCTTAAAAAAATTGATGGTAGGAGTGTTTGAATAATTGGTTTATTTAAAAAAAAAGGTGTTTGAATTAATGGATTCAACGCCCTCAAAAACTCCAAAGCACCCAAAATCTTGATTTTTGGCAATTATTCCTGATATTTCCAAAAATATTTGCCCACTTATTAAAGACCAATTTACCCTATTTTTAGACTACACTACAATAAAATACTAAATATAAGATCATAAAATGTAAACAATTAGGTTATGAAACTTGAGAAACAATTTTTCTCTTTAAACTTAGGTAAGGTTATTGGACTCAATATGGGGGTAGATATGCACTTTACAACTCAATATGGGGTAGATACGTAAACATGTAAATGTAAAAGACATGTAAAAAACGTAAACATGTAAATGTATGGGGTGGGGTAGATACATAAATATGTAAATGTAAAATCAATCTAATTATTATTATGTATAAACACAATATAAATTTAAAATATAAAGAAGGTTAAGAACATTAAAAAAAGAAGTATGGTAAATAAATAAAAATATAAATAAACCAAAGGTATGGTAAATAAATAAAACCTCTTTTTATACTTACTTCAAAAGTATGGGAAATAAATAAAAATATAAATAAACTAAAAGTATTGGTAAATAAATAAAACCTCTTTTTATATTAACTACGTAAACCTCTTTATATTTAAAGAAAACTTTTTAAAAATGGTTTTATTTAGGTGAAACCTATGTCCAAAATACCATTTTAATACTATTAGCTAAATACCATGGGCAAAATACCATATTTATAAAAATGGCATAGTAAATAAATAAATATGAAAAAGTTATAAAGAGATATAGTAAATAATATATATATATATATATATATAAGATTAGAAATCAATATCTAATTATATACCAAGCCTATGGGCCAAATACCATGGTAAACAAAAGAGGTATGGTAAATAAATAAAATATAAATAAACCATAGATATGGTAAATAATTAAAACCTCTTTTATATTTACCAATACTCAAAAAGGAGATTTTATTTAGGTCAAACCTATAAGCCATATACTATGGGCCAAATTATTATTAATATAATGAAAAAAAATATTATTAACCCTAATATTAATATTAAAATATTATTATTATTATTAAATTTAATATTCATATTAATATATTATAATATTAATATTATTAAATTTAATAAATTTGGATCACATAAGTTTTAATATTATTATTGTTAATTTTAATATTCATATTAATATATTATAATATTAATATTATTAAATTTAATAAATTTGGATCACAAGTTTGTATTTGAGTACAAAATCACTTCTCTTTCTAAATATATAAATTTAACACAAACAAATTGTTGAATTGTATTTGTGATATATTATAATATTAATATTATTAAATTTAATAAATTTGGATCACAAGTTTGTATTTGAGTACAAAATCACTTCTCTCTCTAAATATATAAATTTAACACAAACAAAATGTTGAATTGTATTTGTGAGTGACAATGCAAGTGCAAGGAGTGACTGTGCGAGCTGGAAAATATGAGTTGTTATTGATTTTTAGGTTTGATTTAGATTGATCTTGCTTTGTTTTATTTCTATTTTTTTGTTTTTACCTTTTTGTATACTTGGATTCCATGGTTGCCATTCTATGGAATGTGTAATAAATAACTCTTATCACCAAATTAGAATGCTTTAATATCTGCTTTGGGCGAAACACCACCAAATTAGAATGATTTAATTTGTACTTTGCTCAAAACCTTGCTTCACTCTGAAATAAAGTGTTTTCGATAATCTATTTCTAAATGTGTAAAAATTCAGCCTAGATCTATCTTAACTCCAAATCTATCAAGCATCCAAAGAAATCAACAAACCCTTTGTTGTATGCAAAATTTGAAAAAAAATTATGAAATATTTAATCTTTCTTGACTCTTAATAAATCAAAAATTAAAACAAATCTAGTAACTTTGTTTTTTTAACTCTTAATAAATCAAGAATTAATACAAATCTAGAGTCGTAACTTTGTTTTTTTAGTTCAACATCAATGATATATTATTATTACTTTAAAAAACCGGAAGGTTTATACCTTTGTTACCCTTTTCTGTTTGGCGTTACATGCCATATAAAATGCACATTAATTTGAAAATTAAAAATCCCCCCAATAAAATAAAATGAAGACGGCTCTTCGCAGATGAAACCTTAACCCTAGATTTTCAATGCTCAACTGTGAATGAACCTGGCTCCTTTAACCTGTTCGCATGTCACCTGTGGGCTCCAACTCGGATTATATGTCAAGTTTATAGTCATTGGATAGTAGACTATCTAGTGTTTCATGAAATCTCCTCAAATGCTGATATATCTCCTCTTCAAAGCTTTCCCAAGCGTACCCCTCCATGATGGTGTGGTATGCTCTCATAGAATAAGTGTGGTTGAAGAGAAAATCTTCATGAGCTGCTTGTAGTAACTTCTTCTTGAGCTTGGAAGCTCTAGATAAGAAGGTCCTACCATGATAGTAGATGACCTCATCTCTTACTGAATATCCCTCCTCATGTAGCTGGTGATTAAATATCATACAAGTAAAAAGATCCTTAGAATAATCCACCAACAGTTGGGATTTCCAATATGGATCTATCATATATAGTGACAATGCTGATGATCTTTCACAAAGAACATCTGTCATATGGTTGTCCTCCTCTTTGACATCTCCCATGCCAAAGGTACAAGTTGGAAGGCTGCTATCCTTCCCATATTTCTCTTGCCATAACGCAGAATCTGAAATGAGAGTGGGTAATGATGATGTTGGGAGAATACCTCCCATCTCCTTGAGTCTACCCAAAAATCTCAGTGTTGTATCAAGTCCTCCCAAGGTCCTCATCCTCTCGAATCAATGAGTGGTGCAACCAAATGTGAAGCATCTCTCATCATCTCCTGATCTAGTGGTCTCCCTGGTGGAATGCCTCCATGCAATGAGACATCAATATCAAGAGTATACTGTATATATGAATGGACAACCTTGTCCCTACTTTCACTGCGTAAATCAGTTTGCCACTTCTGTGCATCAATCTTCTAAAATAGATAGGGGTGTGTGCTCCTAATCATATGATGTTGACCTTCCTCCCTACCTTCTCCTTTCATCTGCAAGGTTTCACAATCTATCAATAGTCGCACATGTTGTTCATGGATTTTGCCTTGATCTCCACATATGAAATCCTTAGGAACTTCTTGCAATGATACAAGAATTCCTCTTGCTGGAGCAAGTGCTCCATCTACCTCTGCATGAGGTGCTAGATATGCCCTGGATTTGACAGCGTTGTTGCCTCCAACCTTCTCTTCCTCTTCAATATGAATGGGCAACTTTTCAATAAAAGGATCCTCTTTTGGAAAAGGGATCTCCATGCCCTCTTGTCCAAGAATATGAGATATAGATCTTGCCTCTAGCAAGGTAATATGCAAGATGTTAGCCTCTTCCGTAGTTTTCTAAAGTGGAGTTGAGTTTATAGGTCCTTTCATCCCATGCAAAAGTTTTGTTTGTTTTGGTTTGTTTAGCTCCATCAAAGGTGTTTCTGAATGTTTTTCATCAAACCTTTCCACTAGTCTCCTAGTGAAATTTGCATAAGTAGATGTTTTGCAATTTTTAAAGAAAAGGACTCAAATATCCACCAAGCATGGGCCTTACCTTCAAATTGCAGCATTGCCACTTTGATGGCTTCATTCTTTGAAACTTGGTGTTGCTACAAATAGGTGTCTAGCTCGTCCACCCAAGCCCTATCTGAACATTTAGGTGAACCATCAAAAGTAGATAGAAAGAATATACCTACATCATGTTGCTTGCTCCTTGTGCCCCTTTCCACCTTGATCTTGCAAAACTCTTGGAAGTTGATGTAATGTTTGAACCTCTCAGTTTGAAATTCATATTCTTGCAAATAATCACTAAGAGTCTCCATCTTTGGCATTTCTTCTTCTTCCATCTCCCTCATAGTGAATCTGGGCATAAGACTGCGATGTGGGTCATAATGTGTGGCTGCATGCTCACACTCATCATGTAAAAATCTAGAGTTTGCTTTAGATTCAATCTCCCTTCTCATCTGCTTGATATCTCCTTTGATGCTCTGCATAGTTTGAAGAAAAAGCTTTGAGAACTTCTCTTCCTTTCTTCCTCCAAATAATGGAGTCATGTCCTTGTTTTTTATGTACATATCCTCTTCTTTCGAGAAGCTTCTCCTTATGGTGACATATTGGCTGAATGCATAAGCGGAGCCAAGATTATGCTCTGATACCATTGTAATATCCCAAAATGGGGAAGCAGCAATATATGAACACAAAACTGGAAATAGCAGTGTAAATCAACTCATTAACATTGGAGACATATCATCATGTATTATATCAGAAAATCAATACAAAATAGTGAGGCATGAATCATATACAATGGGGAAACAAGCCTCCCATAAGAAATCACTCCTGAATATGAACTGCTGCTACAATACAAAATGTCGGAAGACTGCTACTGTGCAGTTATAAAGACACTGCTATAGCAAAAGAATGTACAAAATATGTAGGGCTGTTATATACCTCAAAAGATATGACAAATACAGATCTAGGCTTTATATAAACTCCTACAGAGAACCCGAAAGGGGTTTTAAAAAATACACCCTGTATAAGATGGGATCTCGGGCTAAATATTCACTGAAACTGAAGCACATGAGTGTAGAAGACCGAAATAATGTAGATATGATTTATATCCCCACAAAGGGCTCCTCCAATGAAAGTTTGAACTCTTCCATCACAGGAAAACACTCCAAAGGAGCCACAAGATCCCCCACTGAAGCTGCCCTCCAAAATAATGCAATTCCCAGCTGGAACAGCGTTGTAAATGATGAGAAATGTTTGGCCTGGTGCCAAAGATCTGAAATATGTCCAAGAGCCCTCCAAACTGATCTCCCAAGAGAAGGAATCATTCCTCCTATGAGAAACTAGCTCAGAAAGTGGGTTTCTCAACCCTCCACTGCAACACCCTGCAACACGGCACAATATCCTGCAGAAACTACGTTGATGAAGAAAGTTGTAGCTTGGCCTAAAAACTTGAATGTGGAAATGAATGCATTGCTCTTCTAAGAGGCGTCTCAAGGAAAGAGGTGGGATTCCCACTCGGGAACACTCGGTGCTAAACAGCACAACAATCTCAACTAAACAGCTGTTGAATGCAAGTAGTCTAAACAGACCATATACAAAATAATAATCCAAAACATAACCCCATATGGCTGCCATCCTTCTCCTTATATAGATTATGAGCTTCCTTGCCTTTGGCCCCAATCAATTAGGTCATTTCTTCCGTGCAATCCATCTCCCTCCAAAACTGTGTTATTCCTCATTTAATCTCCACTCCTCCATAACAATGTTGTTGACTTGGTCAAAGTTAACTGAATCAACATGATCCAACCCCCGTTCACACTTAGAGGTGGTTTATTTAGCTGTTTAGAAGGCATCCTTTCACACTTGAAGTGTTTTTATTACTTCTTAGGAGATTTAAGGGCCTCCCTACCCACTTATTCACCTACCTAGTGACAACATGATCTATAATATTCCATTTAGCTAAAAGCTAAATTTTAGGAATATTACAGTCCTCCCCTCCAAAATGTTGCTTGTCCTCAAGAAATTGTAAAGGTGGAGCAAAATTCCTCCCCTCCTCCTCTTGTGGCCTCCTCATCAATAGTCCCCGCCACTGCTCAAAATAATCTACAATAAATCTGCCCTCCAAAGGTTCCTCCCAAGTATGCAAAACCAAATGGCTCACATCATGAGAAAGTGGAAGGTGCAAGTGGAAACATTCTTGCTGTCTAATGGCTTCTTCAAAGTAGGAGTGATGATAAGCATAGGGGATCTCATTCCCAATGAGAGACTCCCATCTCCATGCTATCATCCAAATGAAATGAATTACCTTCAAACATGGTAACTCATAGAAAATTTCCTCCCAATTGTTCATGAGAGGCATATCGCAAGTGCTCAAAACAATCACATGGCCCACCTCATAAAGAAGCAAGTGATCTACTGTAGTGGCCATATCATCTCCCATGCTCCTCTTGAAGCATGAAGCATAAAAGGTGTGGGAATTTTCATTTCCCATGGACACATTCAACTAGTGCGTCTCTCCTCCAAACATGCTCCCAACAAAGATAAAAACAACATCAGCATATAGAATCATAATCAAAATCATGCTAGCTGCCATATGTAATAAGGGAGAAGTACAATGGTCCCTCAAGTGCAACCAGCGTAGTTTTACTCTCAACTGCATCAGAATATGGCATGATGTGTGGCTTCCCAACGACTTGTTTGCTGCCATAATCTCCTCACAAGTTTGGAGAAGGTGTATAGCGCATGGTGCAAATTGAGCGTACCCTACATAAGATATCATCTCCCCAAGATCTCCCAGGGAGTGGCCATCATCAATGATGCTTATGGCCTCAAGTAGACCATGAAGTCTAGAAAGAATAATGCTCCTTCTTGGAGCAATGTCCTGCACATATATGGTCAAGGAATGCACATATTCATTATATGAATCATCATGCAACCAAACAATATCCTTACCATATGCTTTGCTCATGCAAATGGAGTAGCTCATAGGTAAATCCCCTCTCATTGTCAAAGAGGAAAGAGATGGTTGTGATAACTCCCCCAAAGAGTTATGTATCTCCTCCATATCCACACGATACATGCATCTCCTCAAATGCTGATATATCTCCTCTTCAAAGCCTTCCCAAGTGTATCCCTCCATGATGGTGTGGTATGCTCTCATAGAATAAGTGTGGCTGAAGAGAAAATATTCATGAGCTGCTTGTAGTAACTTCTCCTTGAGCTTGGAAGCTCTAGATAAGAAGATCCTACCATGATAGTAGATGACCTCATCTCTGACTGAATATCCCTCCTCATGTAGCTGGTGATCAAATATCATACAAGTAAAAAGATCCTTGGAATAATCCACCAACAATTGGGATTTCCAATATGGATCTATCCTCCATAGTAATAGCGCTGATGATCTTTCACAAAGAACATTTGTCATATGGTTGTCCTCCTCTTTGACATCCCCCATGGAAAAGGTACAAGTTGGAAGGCTGTTATCCTTCCCATGTTGCTTCTGCCATAACGCAGAATCTGAAATGAGAGTGGGTAATGATGATGTTGGGAGAATGCCTCCCTCTCCTTGAGTCTACCCAAGACTCTCAGTGCTGTATGAAGCCCTCCCAAGGTCCTCACCCTCTGGAATCAATGAGTGGTGCAACCAAATGTGAAGCATCTCTCATTATCCCCTGATTTGGTGGTCTCCCCGGTGGAATGCCTCCATGCAATGAGACATCGATATCAAGAGTAGACCATATATATGAATGGACAACCTTGTCCCTGCTTTCACTGTGCAAATCAGTCTGCCACTTCTGTGCATCAATCTTCTGAAATAGATAGGGGTGTGTGCTCCTAATCATATGATGTTGATCTTCCTCCCTATCTTCTCCTTTCATCTGCAAGGTTTCACAGTATATCAATAGTGGCACATGTTGTTCATGTATTGTGCCTTGATCTCCACATATGAAATCCTTAGGAACTTCTTGCAATGATACAATAATTCCTCTTGTTGGAGCAAGTACTCCATCTACCTCTACATGAGATGCTAGATATGCCCTTGATTTGACAACGTTGTTGCTTCCAACCTTCTCTTCCTCTTCAATATGAATGGGAAACTTTTCAATAAGAGGATCCTCTTTTGGAAAAGGGATCTCCATGCCCTCTTGTCCAAGAATATGAGATAGAGATGTTGCCTCTAGCAAAGTATTATGCAAGATGTTAGCCTTTTCAGCAGTTTTCTGAAGTGGAGTTGAGTTTATAGGTCCTTTCATCCCATGCAAAAGTTTTGTTTGTTTTGGTTTGTTTAGCTCCATCAAAGGTGTTTCTGAATGTTTTTCATCAAACCTTTCCACTAGTATCCTAGTGAACTTTGCATAAGTATATGTATTTGCATTTTTTAAAGAAAAGGACTCAAATATCCACCAAGCATGGGCCTTACCTTCAAAATGCAGCGCTGCCACTTTGATGGCTTCATTCTCTGAAACTTGGTGTTGCTACAAATAGGTGTCTAGCTCCTCCACCCAAGCCCTAGTTGAACATTTAGGTGAACAATCAAAAGTAGATAGAAAGAATCTACCTACATCATGTTGCTTGCTCCTTGTGCCCTTTTCCACCTTAATCTTGAAAAACTCTTGGAAGTTGATGTAATCTTTGAACCTCTTAGTTTGAGATTCATATTCTTGCAAATAATCACTAAGAGTCTCCATCTTTGGCATTTCTTCTTCTTCCATCTCCCTCATAGTGAATTTGGCCATAAGATTGCGATGTGGGTCATAATGTGTGGCTGCATGCTCACACTCATCATGTAAAAATCTAGAGTTTGCATTAGATTCAAACTCCCTTGGAGATTATCTACACATCTCCCTTCTCATATGCTTGATATCTCCTTTGATGCTCTACATAGTTTGAAGAAAAAGCTTTGAGAGCTTCTCTTCCTTTCTTCCTCCAAATAATGGAGTCATGTCCTTGTTTTTTATGTACATATCCTCTTCTTATGAGAAGCTTCTCCTTATGGTGACATATTGGCTAAATGCACAGGCTGAGCCGAGATTATGCTCTGATACCATTGTAATATCCCAAAATGGGGAAGCATCAATATATGAACACAAAAATGGAAATAGCAGTGTAAATTAACTCATTAACATTGGAGACCAATATGGAGACATATCATCATGTATTATATCAGAAAATCAATACAAAATAGTGAGGCATGAATCATATACAATGGGGAAACAAGCCTCCCATAAGTAATCACTCCTAAATATGAAATGCTGCTACAATACAAAATGCCGGAAGACTGCTACAGCGCAGCTATAAACACACTACTACAACAAAATAATGTAAAAAAGATGTAGGGCTGTTATATGCCTCAAAAGATATGACAAATACAGATCTAGGCTTTATATAAACTCCTACAAAGAACCCGGAAGGGGTTTTTAGAAATACACCCTGTATAAGATGGGATCTAAAGCCCTAGGGTTGAAGATTCATTGCAAACTGAAGCACATGAGTGTAGAAGGTTGAAATAATGTAGATATGATTTATATCCCCCCAAAGTCCTCCTCCAATGAAAGGTTGAACCCTTCCATTACAGGAAAACACTCCTAAGGAGCCATAAGATCCCTCACTGAAGCTGCCCTCCAAAATAACACAATTACCAGCTGGAACAACGTTGTAAATGATGGGAAATAGTTGGCTTGGTGCCAAAGATCTGAAATATGTCCAAGAGCCCTCCAAACTGATCTCCTAAGAGAAGGAATCCTTCCTCCTATGAGAAACTAGCCCAGAAAGTGGGCTTCTCAACCCTCCACTGCAACACCCTGCAACACAACACAATATCCTGCAGAAACTGCATTGATGAAGAAATTTGTAGCTTGGCTTGAAAACTTGAATGTGGAAATTAATGCAATGCTCTTCCAAGAGGCCTCTCAAGGAAAGAGTTGAGATTCCTGCTCGGGAACACCCAGTGCTAAACAACACAACAAACTCAACTAAACAGTTACTGAATGCAAGTAGTCTAAATAGACCATATACAAAATAATAATACAAAACATAACCCCATATGGTTGCCATCCTCTTCCTTATATAGATTATGAGCTTCCTTGCCTTTGGCCCCACTCAATTAGGTCATTTCCTCCATGCAATCCATCTCCCTTCAAAACTGTGTTATTCCTCATTTAATCTCCACTCCTCCATAACAACGTTGTTGACTTGGTCAAAGTTGACTGAATCAACATGACCCATCCCCTGTTCACACTTAGAGGTGCTTTATTTAGTTGCTTAGAAGGCCTCCTTTCACACTTGAAGTGTTTTTATTGCTTCTTAGGAGATTTAAGGGCCTCCCTACCCACTTATTCACCTACCTAGTGACAACATGATCTATAATATTTCATTTAGCTAAAAGCTAAATTTTAGGAATATTACATTTCATGTGTTTATCCCTCCATTAACACCTTTACCCCTTTCTTCTCCAAGTTGTAGATCAACCATTTTTTAATTAGAATTAAGTCCTAGATAGCTCAACTGAATGGATAGAAGCATGGTAGATAGAGCATAAGATAAGTAGGGTGTGTTTAGCCTATTGGCCAAGTTTAGTGTGGTTTAAATTAGTTTCCTTTCAACAATTTAGTTTAGTTTCCTTCCCGTCATTTATTTTCAGCAATTTAATCTAGTTTCTTTTTGCCATTTCCTTTCTGCACATTAAATTAGTTTCATTCCAGTCATTTCCTTTCTGTCATTTCCTTCCAGCAATTTACTTTTTAGTTTTTATCATAGTTCAAGAAATAACACCCTTTCGTAAAGCAGAAGAGGATGACATGAACAGAGTGCATCTGTTGTGTACATAGCACTGTCACCTCCAAGTTTGTACGAACCTCGGGTTGATAAAGTAAAGTAGGGCAGCCCCTAGGAGTTGCAACACTCTTGGTGCAATACCAGGACTCACCACTTGTGTTGACCTTGGGAGGAGGCTCAACCTTTAATTATTTTTCATAAAGTTGTCTTTAATAGTCAAACCACTCATTAACTGTAATTATTTTCAATTTTCTTCTTCCTTGGTTGAAGTTCCCGCCAAAAAAGTTTTGGGTTATTATTTCCTAGATATATCAACTCTTCTCGCCGTGTTTGCATCAACTCCTATTTTTTCCTTTTTAAAATCTTCTTATATAAATTTACATTCATCTTCTCCTCACCTTCCTTTTTCAAGGTTCTCCTTGCCATTTTTCATTTCTCATCGAACCACACATTCATAGTGATCATAAATTTGGTTCAGGGGCAAAAATTTGCCAAAAATTCATAGTGCTCAGAATTGCACTAAACTAGAAAGACTGGATCCGGCCCATTGCCAAGAATTCAGCGCAATTCGTTTCACTCAAAACAGAGTTCGTATGAGGAAGTTATATCCTGTTGATCGCCATGTCAAACAAACGAATTAAAAAAAAATGTCAAAGAGGGTCAAAGGAAAACAATTGGGTTTTCCTCCATTTCGCCCAATCACATTATGACAAGTGTCACTGCAGGATTCACCAGTCTGATTTGAAGGTGATTTTTTTTAAATGATTTGGCTCCTAAGGTTGAATTCAGATTTTTATTTATTTTTTATTTTTTATTTTTTAATGGTTAGGGACAACCCAACTAGAGGCTGACATGTGGTGCAGCCAGGGGCCGCTACGTGCCCCCTCTGGTGGACTCTCTCCAAAGTTCGAATTGCATTTTTTTATGCTATGGTCGAATGTTATATAATTGCAATGTCAAAGGTCTGCATATTATTCAATGGTCCAAAGTCCGAACCATATGCAAACTCCGAGTTATGCATATATTATGGGCGCATATTTAAATGCCAAAGTCCGAAGGTATATTACATAGAGTGTTATATTTATTTTAAACCAAAGTTTGGGCGCATATAGTATTTGGAGTGTATGTATCTGGTGGAAAAACGTATACATGGGGTTGGGCGGAGGTCAGGGCTCGACCGCGTGACCTCCCCCACTATAATCTCTGCCTTTACCGTTAAGTCACTACCATAGTTCTTAATAGACCACGGGTTCACATTATATTTGTTGTCATATGGTTTCTACAACGAGGGTTTGGAGGGGGACAATCCCCTCCCCATGAGACCAAGTCAGCAGACCACGATGAGAAGCAGAGATTAAGGGCGTGAGATTATGGTTAAGCGCGGGGTTAATACCTTTGAAACATTGGTTAATTGCGCTAAACATTTATTAATCATGATTATATGTAAACGCGCTTATGCGCAATTAAACATAGCTTATCCGTCCTTACGTGAAGTCTTAGTATTAATTAAACTACGGATTAAACTGGCGAAAATTTCAGTAGTTCTGCTACTTTAGGAGCTGCCCCCAACTTTAGCGGCCATAACTGGAGTCTTCTCCAGTTTTAGATGCAATTTATTAGGCAAATTTGTTTTGGCCATATCTTTGGCAATTTTCGACCAAATTGAGAGAAAGAAGAGTCATTGCTAGTAGATTGGCATGCTCTGAACACAATGGAACACGTTTTAGAGGCATTGAAGTACTTCTAAAAGTGTTTTTTCCACTTTTAAGATTAAAGAAGCCTAGGGCCACCAGGAGAGGAGGTCAAGCCTAGATCAATTGGAAACCATTTTCAGAGATTGAATAGTCATTTTTGGCTCTTATGACGGCAATGGAGCATGTTGCAAAGCCATTGGAGCACTGTAGGTGCATGTAACCAAAAATTTGACCATTAATCCCAACAGGGCCTAGCAAGTTGAAGCAGGTCCATAGAGATGTAGCCAACTGGAAACCATTTTTAGAGATTGAATAGTCATTTTTGGGTCTTCTGAAGGCAATGGAGCATGTTGCAAAGCCATTGGAGCACTCTAAGTGCATGTAACAAGACATTTGACCATTAATCCCAAGAGGGCTTAGCAAGTTGAAGCAGGTCCATGGAGATGTAGCCAAGGAGGGGTGAACTTCGTTATCAACTATTGTATTATGTGTATGCTGTGTGTTATTTCTCTGCATTTAATTTGTTGTACATGAGTTTTTAAAATCTAATTAACTCATAAATTGCTAATTAAAAAACACATAACTTGACACATAAAACCTCACATGAATGGCTAACTTGAGATGATCCTAAACACATTTTTATTTAACTCATGAGGGAGCTAGCACAGCAAAACTAGTTTGCGCATATTCATATCACATATGAAAACAATATGATTCTGATTTCCTATTTTTTTCTCATTTGCACTTCTCAAGTGCACCCTAGATGATATTTGTTAACTCCCTGGATTACATTTGTTAACTCATGGTTGTTGAGGCTTTGGGGACCAATTTTATCCTTCTGAATTGAGCTCTCAACATTGTTTTGAAGATAGTGCAAATTTCATGTGTTAGAAGAATGTCAATATGAAAAATAGAATTTATTAGCTTTGAGTGTAATAATAATAATTGAATTGTCAATATATTTAATGAAAAATATAATTTATTAGTTGTGAGAGATTCAATGGTTAATAATAATAATAGAATTTTCAATATATTTAATAAGAAGGTGCCGAGGTGTACCCAGTGTAAATTGGCCGGTTTTTCAAAAGAATTGGGTTCTTAAAAAATGTGATGGTAGGAGTGTTTGAATAATTGGTTTATTTAAAAATTTGGGTTCTTAAAAAAATTGATGGTAGGAGTGTTTGAATAATTGGCTTATTTAAAAAAAAAAGATGTTTGAAGTAATGGATTCAACACCGTCAAAAACTCCAAAGCACTCAAAATCTTGATTTTTGGTAATTATTCCTGATATTTCCAAAAATATTTGCCCGCTTATTAAAGATCAATTTACCCTATTTTTAGACTACACTATAATAAAATACTAAATATAAGATCATAAAATGTAAACAATTAGGTCATGAAACTTGAGAAACAATTTTTCTCTTTAAACTTAGGTAAGGTTTATTGGACTCACTATGGGGGTAGATATGCACTTTACAACTCAATATGGGGTAGATACGTAAACATGTAAATATAAAAATTAATCTGATTATTATTATGTATAAACACAATATAAATTTAAAATATAAAGAAGGTTAAGAACATTAAAAAAAAGAGGTATGATAAATAAATAAAAAAATAAATAAACCGGAGGTATGGTAAATAAATAAAACCTCTTTTTTACTTACTTCAGAAGTATGGTAAATAAATAAAAATATAAATAAATTAAAAGTATTGGTAAATAAATAAAACCTCTTTTTATATTTACTACATAAACCTCTTTATATTTAAAGAAAACTTTTTAAAATGGTTTTATTTAGGTGAAACCTATGTGCAAAATACCATTTTAATACTATTAGCTAAATACCATGGGTAAACTACTATATTTATAAAAATGGCATAGTAAATAAATAAATATAAAAAAGTTATATATATATATATATATATATTAAATAAGATTAGAAATCAACATTTAATTATATACCAAGTCTATGGGCCAAATACCATGGTAAACAAAAGAGATATAATAAATAAATAAAATATAAATAAACCATAAGTATGGTCAATAAATAAAACTTCTTTTATATTTATGAATACTCAAAAAAGAGATTTTATTTAGGTGAAACCTATAAGCCAAATACTATGGGCCAAATTATTATTAATATAATGAAAAAAAAACATTATTAATCCTAATATTAATATTAAAATATTATTATTATTAATTTTGATATTCATATTTATAGATTATAATATTAATATTATTAAATTTAATAAATTTGGATCACAAAAATTTTAATATTATTATTATTAATTTTAATATTCATATTAATATATTATAATATTAATATTATTAAATTTAATAAATTTGGATGACAAGTTTGTATTTGAGTACAAAACTACTTCTCCTTCTAAATATATAAATTTAACACAAACAAAATGTTGAATTGTATTTATGAGTGACAGTGCAAGTGCAAGGAGTGATTGTGTGAGCTGGAGCTGTTATTGATTTTTAGGTTTGATTTCGATTGATCCTGCTTTTTTTTTTTACCTTTTCATATACTTGGATTCCATGGTTGCCATTTTTTTACTCTTAATAAATCAAGAATCAAGACAAATTTAGAGTGTAACTTTGTTTTTTAGTTCAGCATCAATGATATATTATTATTACTTAAAAAAACCGGAAGGTTTATACGTTTGTTACCCTTTTCTGTTTGGCGTTACATCCCATAAAAAATGCACATTAATTTGAAAATTAAAAATTTGCCCAATAAAATAAAATGAAGACGGCTGATTGCAGATGAAACCGTAACCCTAGATTTTCAATGCTCATCTGTGAATGAACCTGGCTCCTTTACCCTGTTCGCATGTCAGGTTTATAGTCATTGGATAGCAGACTATCTAGTGTTTCAATTTCGGCTTTCAAGAATGCATCCGCTTGCTTGGAGGGTTCTGCAGTGCAGCCGCCGAGTGGGAAGAATGACACCATAAGCTAGGAGCGGAGGTTGTCTACGCGATTTGTTTTTAAACCTTCCAAAGCAAACTCTCAGCGAATTTTATGCAGAATGTACTGGAATTGACTTCGACTAAAATTTGTTTTCATGTTCGTCCGACTTTAATTGATTTCAGCGAGTTTTATGCAGAATTTACTGGGATTGACTTCGACTAAAATTTGTTTTCAAGTTCGTCCGACTTTAAATGATTTTGTTCGATTTATCTTGAAAATCGAATTTTAAAATTGTAATTTGCCGAATTCGGTGATACTGTTCAATTTGTATAATTTGGATGTAAATAAAAAGATTTGAATAATACCATTTTAAAAGGTTGAATTTTAAAATTATATATATATAATTTTTTTTTCTTTATTTTATTTTATTTATGTTTTTAAAATTGTTTATCTTAATTAAAAAAAAAATGTAAGATTCAACCCAAAAATATGCCGAGGAAAATTCCAAAACCAGTACAAGTCAACTACGGCAAGTAAACTATATGCAGTCACGCAGGTTGAGGGATTGAGGAATCGTTTGTTATGCACGCAGAGACCCTACAGTTCGAGAGAGACGAAAAGAATGGCGATGGCAGATGGAACATTTACATTGGGATTCATTGGAGCAGGCAAGATGGCGGAGGCCATAGCTCGAGGTCTGGATAAATCAGGGATCCTACCCTCTTCAAGAATGCGGACTGCCCATGCCCGCTTTCCTCGTCGAGAAGCTTTTGCCTCCTTTGGCGTCACCATTTTGGAATCAAACTCAAAGGTCCGTTCTCGCTTACAATAGCATACTTCTGTTGCTGCTGCCCATCTATTTTCTTTCATTTTATCTGCAATTTTTTTTGGTGTTATGACATTTCAACCTTAGCTACAGGGAAACACAATAAGACTGTTGTCAAGATCATGTGAAAACTAACCGATTATGCTAAGTAAAACTATGTTTATTATATTGCGGTCAATTTCACTCCAACACAAAATATTTCACAGCCTACTTTGAGGCAATCACTAAATCTAATTTAACTGATTGCTTTGCTGTGATCAGAAGCTTTTGGTATGAAATGCTCATAATATCATTTAAAAAGATGTTTACAGAAGCTTGATGACTTTCAAAAATTTGATTGCTAGGTGCTGCTTTCCTTGCACAGGTTGATAACTCTTGTAGGTGCTCCATTAGGTTGTAGTTTCACTCATAAAAGTTGAATTCTTGAATTCTCAAATTCCCTTTGGACATTGTTCCATGTTGAGCAAAGCTTCCACTGTTCCTGCTCTCTTGAATATCCAGTAGTTCAAACTAATAAATCATCATCGCTAGTTTTATCACCATCATCATCATCTCCACCCTCCTCGCCATTGGTATTATCAATAACATGATTGTCCTTTCTTTCTCTTTCGTATCTTTAACTTTTCCTTTGAGAAGATCGACAACTTTGACTTTATGATTTTATGTTGTGTTGCCTAGTTTTCCATCGTTATAACGATTCGG
Organism: Pinus albicaulis; assembly: GCA_034641835.2. Lineage (NCBI taxonomy): Eukaryota > Viridiplantae > Streptophyta > Pinopsida > Pinales > Pinaceae > Pinus > Pinus albicaulis. The sequence goes on along the minus strand of CM076569.1, from coordinate 409,899,788 downwards.
TAATCAGAAAACTGCACAAGTTTGCAGACAAATACAATAAATGCAAGTCACAATATAAGAGAGAAACCTATATTGGATTCATTATTCGACATAGTGGATGTCAACACATATCGGGAAGACAATGTCCCATAGCAAAATCACATACACCAACTTAATAATCAAGACATGACCTAATTTTTAGTATCTTTTAATTTAATGTGTAACTTAAAAATATAACTTTGGTCCTTTTTTGGGAGAAATAAATGTCCCTCACCTTCCCATGCATTAGGTGTTTAGAGTGAGGAAGTTGGTACCCTGCTAGCACTTCCCCCTTTTCCGTAGTTTTTTGGATGGAAGATGGTATTGACCATCCTCTGCAATAGTGGTTGGTAACCCTATAGGACTCAGTGGGAATGGACCCCGTGACTTCTCTAGGCAGTATGTTTCGATGTTCACCTCAAGAAATGCCATGAATCAACATCCAAGATTGTGTCAGCGGCAATCTTAATCTTACTTCTCCAGAAACCCTATTTAAACTTCCAAATCTGCAACAGCAAATCATTAAGGCAACATATGGAGTGTAGACATTATAAATACATAATTTTAGATCATTTCAGTGCAAGATCTAACCTTTAATTCAGATCTGAAAATTATTTTAGCTAGCAAAACTAACCAACAACAAATTCAGACCCTAAAATGCAAATTAAGCTTACTAAATCAGCTTACTGTTAGGTCGGATGTTCATGAAACCAACGTAATAAATCATCAACAAAGTCATCCAAAAAGTAGTTCTGTTACACAATTTGGGACAGCAAACTTTTTTTTTTCTATTTCAATTGAAAGATGATTATATTAAAACAATGCAGGTCATCCAACACTGGAAATGCAAACTGTTAATTTTAGATAACAATGGTATGTTCTATTCTTTAGAGCAATTTATTTCTATTTTTCTTATTAGCCCAATATCAATTTCCAGATTAGCAGTCACATTAACTTGATAGTATATGCAGATAGAACATAAGCAATAAGCAGAAGACAAGGCAAGACAAGAGGACACAATATTTGGCAGATGTCAGGGAAAAACCCCAATGTGGGGAAAACCCTTTGATCAAATCTTCTTATTATTCTTCAAAAGAATAATAGTTAAGCAGAGAGAGAGACTACATCATACAAAATTTACTTGCCCAAACACTGTCAAAACAGTCCAGTCAAACAGCAGTCAACAGGATGCTCTAATCAGAAAGTCAACTCTGGTCAAAACAGCAATAAATCATCTCCAATGCAGCTCAGTCAAACCCAGTCAATTCAGCCTCCAAGGACAGTCAAAGTCAACCCAAAAACAGTTCTGAAATCTTCAGTCAAACTCGGTCTACACTGCTGTAATTTTCTGCTGTCAAAACAGAAGTCGACGCTGAAGTCAACTTTGGTCAAACTGCCCCAATTGCCTGGGATCTGTGCCAGTCAATGCGGCCTCAAGAAATCGGATGAACTGCCTGATAACCGCAGGCAAAAGGGAGGTGTTGACCCTTGGTCAACACTGTCTAGATTTCTGCAATTCGTCCTGCACTTTAACCCAGAAAACTTCGGCCTCCTGCCACATGTGTGAAGTAGAGAAGAGCTTCTCCTTTGCTGTATGAACCAATGAGGAGAGGAGAGAGAAAGATGTGTTGAGTGATGATGTCCAAAATAAGGAAAAGGTGTCTCTTATTTATACAATTTGTTGAGAGTGGAGACACATCTATTGGGGCTTCATGAGCCTACATTAGACTTCTGGCCGACCTTGACAATTTCCACATGTGTGAGAATTAAATTCAAAATCACACTTCTGCTCATCCAAACAAGATGATCTTTAGATCAATCTTGCACCTCTCGGAAAGATGAATCCAATAAAAATATCATCTCCATCATATGAGCCGTCCAAGATGGAGTTTGGCCCTAGTTTCCAATTTTAACAAAAACCTTTTCAGCACATCCCAAGAAAAGCTTTACATCACAACAATTATGCTTTTTTGAAGCTTGAAGTGCAAAACCCTTCCAAATTATCTCAAGCAAAGCTTTTCATGAGCATAACAAACGCTAACAAGAGCAACACATGCTAATCACTAGCAAATCCTAACTTTACTTCTTTCTCCAAAAGCTACATTAACCCAAATGAAGAATCACACAACAAAAATTATATTCTCTTGTCTTGTTAATAATACTGAAGTATGTGCTTGACCTTCTTCTATATAGTAAGAGAGTGAGTTACAAGTAAGGTAAAACCCTAACTCTAGACTAGGTCCACAATTAGAAAATGGGTCTACAAGTGGAGCACTCTACATGTGCCAAGTAGGTAGGCACATATCCAAAAGTGCCAACTCACCTATTCCACATGTTTTTTATGCACCCACAAGTGCCAATTCACCTACTCCAAACATTTTTATGCAACACTACATATTATAATGCAACAAATTTGCCCTCCCAGCCCAAGTGACAAAATTGATGAAAAGTGGGCTATGAGGCAAAACATCCTCATGAGACTCTAATTGATACATTTTCTCTCCATTAATGGCCAAACAATCAATGACTCAATTTTTGGAAGATGAATGGAGAACGTGGTCGGAAGAATTGGATATTTCTAGGAATGCAGTTCTTCACCAAGCCAATCTACTCCCTCTTCATCTTGGACTTGAACATCCTTTCTACTAGAGGCTTCATCATGATGTTGACCACTTGTGAATTCGAAGGAACATAACCTTGAACCGCTACTCCCTAATGTACCCTGGAATCCTTTTAATATCTTCAATGTGCACTTCCATAATTCAAGGAAGACTTTGTTAGTGACATGCCTGTTAGAAAATTCAAAGTGATAGCTTAATAATTTCAATTTTTCTTTACCTTAATATTTGCTTTTGAACTTAGTTAATCTTCTTTGTGTTCTTTAGTTAGATCTTTTCATCAAAGAAATATCAAGAACGAAACAACTGTTGAAAAATGTGTAACTAGGTTTGGTCTTCATAAATATGAGATGTACTTTTGATTCTTGTAACTTGTAGAATGAAAGAAAATTATTATTATTATTTTTGGAGCATGGGTTTCATGCTCAAGGTCATAGATCAAGCACCCATTGAGTGCTTCTAGGGTTTGTCCTAGGTCAAGAAGTCAAAAGAGTCATTGTCATAAGTTGAAGACCCCTTCGAGCACATTGTAACTTGTAAAGAAAATTATTTTTGTCTTTAAAAGTGTCAAAATACCCTCCAAGATCAAGTCGACTTGGCAGCTGGTAAGTTGGCCTAATTTGAGGAGCCACGTCCACCTTTTTGGAAGCCTATATAAAGGAGGAAACTCGACCTCCTTGAAGCACATTCATCACTCACTCATCCAAGCAAAGGAGGAAGAGGAAGAAGGCATCGAGGAAGGAAGAGGACGAAGAAGTGTTGGTTTTGGGCTATTTTTCTCTCACATGTGTGAAGGAAGGCTAGGGTTTTGGCAGCAGATCTAGGGTTTTCCTCTACAAGTTCAATCTTGAAGGAGAGAAGGCAAGAAGGTCAAGCGAAAGTCAAGCGAAGCCATCCTCAAGCTCCAGAAGTCAGAGAAAGCCAAGCGAAGGTCTTAGGAAGTCTTGGAAGGCTAAAAGAAGCCCACACGCGTGGCAACAACAACTGCAGGAGGGCTGTAAATTTTAGTTCTGCAGTGGAGGCCAAAATTTTGCAGATGGAGGTCGAAGTTGTGCTACTAGAAGAGATTTGACTCGGTTTAATTTGGACAAGGAAAGCACATCATCTGAAAAGGTTGGACTTGGTCTTGGAGGGTATTGGTCTTGGTCTAAAGGTCTTGGAATTCGTCAATTGAAGGATCTATAAAGAAGAGAAGAGATTTACGAGTTTTGCTCTCAAGAGGAGAGGTTTTGGCCTTGGCTTGCAACCTATATTCTATGTTCTTGTTCTTCTTATTTTGGTAGTTGTTTGATGATACACAAAAATAATAATAATAAGAGAAGCTAATAAGTAAGATATGTAAAAAGACATCATAAGTAGTTGGAGCACCAATGACCAAGATTAAAACATAATTATAATCTTTTGATTATAATCCTGTGTTGGAGCACCAATGACCAAGGTTAAAACATAATCGATGGCCCAGATTAATTCCCTGTCGATCTGTCTGAGTTTCTAAATGATTCTCACCTTATCTCAATCAATACTGATTAATTAACCATATTCTCTAAGTTTAGACTTAGGAAATATTTAAAAATTGGTTAACAATCTAATTGAGACACTTCTAGGCAGAATTTCTTGAAACGATTTCTGGGTTTTGGAGATCTCATGTATTCTAGCTTCTCCACAAAGTTTCGTGGCTAAAACATAGTTGATGCTACAAAAACTAACACTCCCTCTTAGTGAGGAATGTGTCTAGTGCTACTGCACACCCTATAGCAACACCTTGTCTCTACATCATCTCCTGTCACGATGCTGATGCCTAGATGCTACTGCCCACCAACTACTGCACAACTCTGATATACGCTGCATCTGTGCTGCTGCTTACTTTGCTGTACTGCTGTCAACATTACATCTGCACTACAACTCCCTATCATCTAGTGCTGTTGCAACTGAGAATCATCCAAAGTAACATGTCCCTGCTATTGAAACGGGTTCTCCACCATACCCATCTATTTTCTAAAATAAATGAACTTAGTTCTCCCTAGAGCTTTCGTGAGTATATCTGCTACTTGCTCTTCTGTGGGAACATATTGTAGCTAGACTGCTCCACGTTGTACACAATCTCTAATGAAATGACACCGAATATCGATGTGCTTCGACCTGTCATGAAACACTGGATTCTCAAAGGGCTTTATGCAACTTTGATTATCACAATAGACATTGGTTTCCTCCATCCTCTGCCTGAACAAGCTTACTAGCAGCGTCTGAAGCCATAATAGCTTTGCATGTAGCTGTGCTGGCTACCATTCACTCTGCTTTTGTAGAGCTCAGTGCTACTGACTTCTGCTTCTTGCTACACCAAGAAACTATTTCCTGATCAAACACTGAAGTAGTACCCGGAGGTACTTTTCTTGTCCACTGAACTACTTGGCTAATCCGCATTTGTGTAGCCACAAAGTCTGACATCATCCCCTCGCGTATATCTCAACCCATACTCGACTGTACCACGAACATACCTTAGAATATGCCTTGCTGTTTCATAATGTACCCTATTTGGCTCAACCATGAACTGACTTACGGTATTGACTGCAAAGCAGATATTTGGCCTAGTGTTGGCCAAATACATGCGAGACCCAATAAGCTGTCTATACAAGGTGGGATCGACATCCTTGTCATCCGATGCATCTATCTTCTTCCAGTTGGTGATCATGGGCGTAGACATGGGTTTGAAATCCTGCATTTTGAATCTCTTTAGAACATCTGTAGCGTATCTTCCTTGCCCAAGGAAGATCTCCCCATTCTTCTGCCACACTTCCAATCCTAGGAAATAGTGCATCAACCCCAAATCCTTCATGTCAAACTCTGTTGCCAGGTTCCTCTTGCAGTCCTCTATGAGCCTTGATGATCTTGTCAGAAATAGATCATCCGCTTACAAAACTAGAATGAGTGGCTCACCCTCTACCATTAGATAGTAAAGGTTGGGATCTGCGTCACTCTTGACGAATCCCATCTGCTGCAAGTAGCTGTCAATCCTACCATACCATGCCTTGGGAGACTGCTTGAGTCCGTATAGAGATTTCTTCAGTGTGCACACATGAGCGCGCCTGTCATGAGTCTCAAAACCCTTTGGTTGTTCTATGTACACTTCTTCCTCTATCACCCCATTCAAGAAGGCTGTCTTGACGTCCATCTGGTGAATCTGCCATCCCATTTGAGCTGCCATGGATATGACTGAACGAATAGAAGTGTATCTGGCAACTGGGGCGAAGGTCTCCTTATAATCTATCCCTTCTTTTTGTGCATACTCCTTTGCCATGAACCTAGCCTTGTACTTTTCCACACTGCTTTCTGCAGCATATTTGATCTTGTAGATCCACCTAGAACCTACGAGTGATTTGTCTTCTGGCCTTGTCACAATCTCCCAAACATCATTTGTCATGATAGAGCTATACTCTTCTACCATGGCATCTACCCACACTTGATGCTGTGCGGCCTCCTGAAAGCTGGAAGGTTCTGCAACCTTAGCCACCAACGCTTGGTACCTGTCAGGCTGTCTGCGCTGCCTTTTGTTCATCCTAGTAGTTCTAATAAACTCCTCTTCATCTCTCAATGTCTGACGAATACTCTGTTGGCTCGACCACTAGTCGTGGGAGATTCAACCAACTCCTCATCCTGCCTCTACTGCTCCATCTGCTAAGAACTTACCAAATTTCCTGCAACTGAGGAAATACTGGTACTGGTCACAGTACTCGATCCTTGTGACTATCCTCCTGCCTGTCCAACTGGCTGCCCCTGCTGCTGAACTGACGAAGCTTCTATTGACTGATTTTGATCACTTGCAGGCATCTCACGAGATCTCCTGAAAGCTCGGTCCTCCATGAAATTTACGTCTTGCTTTACTACAATCTTCCTATTGCTAGGAATGTAGATTCTGTATGCCTTTGAGGTTTCACTGTACCCAACGAAGAATCCCTTCTCTGCAGTCTGATGCAGTTTGGTACATTTATCATCTGGCACGTGGCAATAAGCAACGCTGCCAAAAATTCTGAAGTGGCTAACCTCTGGCTTCTTCCCTGTGAAGACTCCTTCTGGCATTTTCTTCCCCAATGCTCTATGAGGAGTCCTATTCCGAATATATATTGTCGTGTTACAAGCCTCTACCCATAGAAATTTGGGTAGATCTTGGTCATATAACATAGCGTTTGCAGCTCCAACAATGGTTTTGTTTTTCCGCTTCACTACACCATTCCGCTGTGGATTATATGGAGCTGTCCATTCTCTCTTGATGCCTTCTTTTGTACAAAAATCTGTGAAGTCTTTATCAATATATTCTCCACCATTATGTGAGTGAAGTACCTTGATCTTCTTCCCTGTCGCATTCTCCACGAAAGTTTTAAACTCTTTGAAACGATCGAAGACCTCATCTTTGGTCTTCAAGAAGTAGATCTAGGGTTGCCTGGAATGGTCATCAATAAAGATGACGAAATATTCGACACCATTGAGAGCTCTAGTGGACATCGGGCCGCAAATATCTGAATGTATGAGTCCTAACACGCCATCAACTCTGCTGTCACTTCTTGGAAACGCTGCCTTAGCATACTTCCCAAGTACGCATTCTTTACACACATCATCGTGTTTTGTGCCAAGTTCTAGAACCCTTGATACCGTTTCTTTGAGCATTCTGAGTGCCCCATGGTGTAGATGTCCCATTCTTCTATGCCATAACTCATTCAGCTCCTTTCCACTACCACTATCACTGCCTATTAGTGCCATTGGAGAATCAATCTGTAACCAGTACAATCTGTTACTTCGAACTCCAATCTGTCTTACCTTTTTCCAGCTTAGGTGTTTGACATACACTTTCTTCCCTACGAAGTGAATATCATACTCTTTATCCTGTAATTGGGATACTGAAATCAGGTTCATGCCCAATCCTAGCACGTGCAATACATCTGAAGCGCTGGTGCTTACATTTTCTTCTGTTTCACATTGTAATATGGAAATCCATTTGCTCCTCCTTGTAGCTAGAGAAATATTCTCTAACCCCTGTCATGTGAGCTGATGCTCCACTATCTATATACCAGACACCTTGTGAAGCTGATCCTGATAAGCAAGCAAATTCGTCCTCCAATCTGGAAGGCAAATCTGAAGTCTCCTGAATGTTACTTCTGTCCATGGTTATGCTAAAGAATTTATAGTGTGCTATTCCTCTTTTCTACCCCGATGCTGGCTTTGCTTGTAGCGAACTGCTGTAAAAACCTTTGCGACCAGGTAGAGATCTGCTTAATGAAAAAAATGAGTTGCTCCCTCTACCTCTGGAATCACTCGATCTGGAAGGATCGAATTTTGTTGCCCCTCTCTCAGAAAAATCGAACTTTTCCTCAAGCAATTTGACCTCTTGTCAAAATACTGCGCCACCCTTGGGAATTTCGACTTGCTGCCCTTGTTGAGCAGTGAAATTCCTTTCCTTTGTTTTTTTGAGCTCCCCAACTGATCAACTGTGCTTTGATACCATGTGAAATTTTTATCTATTGCAACAATTGGAAATTATTCTTCTAACTGAAAAATTAATTATGTAGTTTATTTGTTACGATAAAAAACGAATAAAACCACAACGAGATTTTTTACCACAAAAATACTGCAGAAAATAAAATACCGAAAACTGAGAATTCTAGCACACGCACAAGAATTTTGACACAATTATTTTTGGGCAATTGTCCCCAGAAAAACCCAATGTGGGAAAATCGGTGCAACATATGAGGGTTTTATTATTATTCTTCAGCAACAATTCTGACTACAATATTTTAGATGCCTAATTGGCAATCTAATCTGAGGAAAATACTGGCAAAATTATTGTGAGAATTTTCTCTCACCCCACAGCGAATTTCTGCCACCAAAATCACCTCCCTAGCCTCTGCGCAGAGCCTCCCGCGTCACCTTCTGCGCAAAGCTTACGCTGGCCCTATGAGAAACCCAACCTTCCTTCGTTTGCCTCTTCTGACAACTGTAAAACTTCCTCCCTGAATGCTGCTGCCCTCCTCTTCTACTTGCTACTCACCCTTTGGCTTTGTAATCTCTGCTGAGCTTATCCTACTAAGAAAATTGAACTGCCTGGGCAATTAAGTATCTGCTCTAGTGCCTTCTCCATCTACCCATTGACTTCTTCTTATAATCTTCCGTTGGAGCACCAACATCCAAGATTAAAACATAATTGATGGCCCAGATTAATTCTTTGTTGATCTGTGTGAGTTTCTAGATGATTCTTACCTTATCTCAATTAATACTGATTAATTAACCATATTCCCTAAGTTTAGACTTAGGAAATATTTAAAAATTGGTTAATAATCTAATTGAGACACTTCTAGAGAGAATTTCCAGAAACGATTTCTGGGTTTTGGAGATCTCATGTATTCTAGCCTCTCCACAAAGTTTCGTGGCTAGAACACATTCGATGCTACAAAAACTAACAAGGAAGGATAGTGCAAAAGTTATGGAGGTTTGAGGCCTTGTTGAGGGCTGTTATAGTGGTATAAAAAGCCTTAACCAATGGGCCGAAAAAACTCAGAACTAAGGGCACAAAACCGAGTTGAATCTCAGGCAGATGATTTTGTATTTGTCTTCTTAAGTTGTTGTTTTGCTAAGTGGATATTGTTCAAGTTGGACTATGTGTGTTTGGCATCTTAAGAGCAGTGAGGAGGGCTACTAGTAGAGGTCAAAAGGAGCCCTAAGTGCAGACCTGTGAAGGATTATTATTGCTAGGAGAGGCAGTTTTAGAGGCCCTAAGTACAATTCTTGTAAAGGACTACAAGATTGGTAGTGGACAGGTTTTAGAGAGCTCTCAGGGGAAGCAGGATTGCTTACCAAGGGTTGAGAGCAGATCACTGTCTAGAGGTAGCATCAAACTTCATAGCTTGGAAAGGGAGGATTATGATAGTGTTGGAAGATAATGGTGTGGGAGAATTCGCGATGTAGGCTATCCCACCACCACAAGATGCCCAACAATTAACCCAACATAATAAGAATGATATCAAGGCAAAGAGGATCTATGAACTTTTATTATGATCTATGATCTTTGATATCATAATTATTAGGATGGGCTCATCCTTGCTCATCCGATACTCCTCAACTTCTCCTTAAGAGCAAGCTTCCTGGTATCACTGGTACTCTTATACAACTTCAGGATTGTATCGTACATCTCATATGTTGTCTTCTTCTCATGGATATGAGGCACTATATGATCTTTGACCCCATAATTAATGTCAAAATGCCCAAATACATACAATCATAAGCTCTCGATTGCAAAATGAATAAAGTACCTTTTGATCAAAGATTCAGAATCCCCCCTTCCAATATGTGCTCTTGGCAAATAGGCGAGGAAACATAGGACTGATGTAAGTGGCAGAGATATGAATGGCATGTCACATAGACTCTTAGTGGCTCTCGGGGGCTGTTGACTGCCGACTGGAAGAGATGAATAGGAGAAAAAATTCTCCTAGGGATCACCCACTTTTGGTGGGTAACAAGGTGCTTTTCCTGTCTGCTACACTACTTCCCACTTCACCATCTCCAAGATATCTTAGACCATACTCCACTTGCTTGTCAAATACTTGAGCATATGTTTTGTTGCTATACAATTGTCTTGCCTTGGGTTCACCATGAACTGACCCAACGTGTTTACTGCAAAACAAATATGGGACTTCTTCTCACTTAATTGAAAGACCTGAGGTTTCTCTATGTACCCTTTTTCTTCAATGATCCCATTGAGGAAAGTTGTCTTCACATCTATTTGATGTATCCTCAATCCCATAAATGAAACCAAGGGCATAACTACTATAGTGTACTGAGCGGCTAGAGTAAATCGTTCTTGTAGTCCATTCCCTCTCTTTAGGAGAACTCTCTTGCCACAACCCTCACTTTGAATTTCTCAATGTTTCCTTCTGCAACATGCTTGATCTTGTAGAGCCACTTGGAACTCCCAACTGACTTACCCTCTGGTCTTGGCACAATGTCCCAAATATCATTCATGATGAAGGTGTACTCCTCCACTATGGCATCCCACCATACTTGTTAGTCTGTTTCCTCTTGAAAGTTGGAAGGCTCAAAATCTAGAATATCACTCACCAATGCCATTCAAAATCTCTTCCTTGGAGGTCTGCTCTCTTTGAATGTGCTCCTAGGAGTCTCAACATGCTCTTGAGCATCCCTTAATGTTTGAATGAACCATCGAAATCTCCTCACAGAATTGGAAGGGTCTACTATCTAACCCTCTTTACCCGAAGGCTGCTGTACTACTTTGGCAATCATTGGTGATTCATGCTAAACCTTTTGAGCTTCTTGTTCTTCATCATCTGTCACTAGGTCAATAATCTTCGTAGATCTATGCTTACTACTTGGAAAAGCAGCCTTGGCATGCTTGCCAAGTGTGCACCCTTTCCATACACTATGTTACTTAATATAAAACTCTAGAAGACTTGCGACATTCTCCCTCAAAGTAGGCAACATCTTGTGATGCAGGTGCCCCATCCTCTTGTGCCACAATTCAAACAACTTGTCATTGTTATGCACTAAGGCATGAACAAGTTCACCTTGCAACCTGTACAAATTGCTTTCTGTATCCCCTATTACTTGAGGTGTCTCTGGGCTAGATTCCTTTGGTCTGATGAGGACTTGTTGGTTTTTGAACTCCATTGTAAAGCCCATACCTTCTGTTACTGAAATTGAAAGCAAATTCTTCCTGGGACCTGATACAGACAAGATATTGTCAAAATCTAAAGAATTACTTGATTTGAGTTGGAAGGAAATAGTACCAACTCCTGCTAGTATGCACTAGGCATCATCACCAAGCTCAACTTGTGCTCTTGAACCTTTCTTCTTTAGACTACAAATCATTGCAGGGTTGCTGTCATGAGCTGAGATTCTTGACTAACCACATTGAGAAATCCTTTTTGAACTTGGCAACAAACTCATTCATCCGAGTTTTTGTAGAGGTTGCTACCTGCTTCTGCTACTCCTCCCCTTTACCCTTCTTCTTCTCCTAGACATTGTGATGCATAATGATTATGCATATAACAAATGAAGCACTTGATTTTACTCAGGCCTTTTCCTGGTTTTGAGGCTGACTCCTCACTCTTTCCCTTACCCTTGTTGGGTTATTTACCTCTGTCCTTATTTGACTATTCATATAGACCTAGGTTCTCATCACCACCCTTCTTGTTGGCCTTTGACTCCATCCAAGTCTTCTCTTGGATACAGTCATCCCAAAGCCTTTCAAAGTTAGGAAGGTTATCCTGAGTGCAAATACCTTTTACAAATGGTTTCCATGAAGCTAGTAATTGATTTAGTGCCATGTTCACTAGCTTTGCATCTTCAACCTTCTCTCCAACTGTTGCAATTTGATCATGAATCTGTGTGACCCTCATAAGGTAACTCTAACTGGGTCTGATTTGGTTATCACTATGAATTTGAGTTTGTTCCACAATATCGTCTTCTTGTTTATGTTCTGACTTTGGAAAAGCCTAATCGGGTCATCGAACATCTCCTTCATTGTCTTCTTCTTAGCTACATGAGGGATTAGATGATCCTCTATGGCATCCAAGATCATCTGCTTGGCATTCACTTCTTGTTGTTACTTGCCAACTGTTGTGGACTTGTAAGTAGAGTCGCATAGATCATTCTCTTTTAGTAAGAGTCTAACCCTGACCTTCCATGTGAAGTAGCAAGAATTTTGAGGCACCATTCAATCTGCCCTCAAACACAAGGGACACTGCTGTTATCAATGAGAATTGCACAAACTTCCAAATCTGAAAATAAAACTTTGAAACCCGCTAACTGCTGGTCCTTCTTCCCAGTAGTTGATTTACCACTACAAATCCTCGAGAATTTCAATTAGAGAATTTAGCTTTGATACCATGTGAACATTTCCAAGCCTAGGTGACTAATGTCCTCATGATCTCGTTTAAATAATAAATTGTTGGATTTAATTAACGTTGAAAATAAATTCAAACCATAGCTTCTATCACTCAATAGCTGGAAATTAAATAATGGAAGCATAAAACACAGCTAAATTTACACTTACATAGGTAGTCACTCCCACAAAATCAGCTTTTCGTTCCTTCATAAAAATTAGAAGGGAACCTCCACTCGTCCAAAAAAACACCACATCACAGTTACCAAAATCATACTGAACTGAGCATAACAACTTGCTAAGTGAGTACGGCTTGCTATATGGCCTGGCAGTATGGATTCTGCTAACATTTGTATGGTCTATCTGTAAGGCTTTACGGATTCGTAAATCTTGTTCCTATGACTATACAAAACTATATAGATCCCTGAATGGGACTGCATGCTGCATGGAAACGTCTCTTTCCTGGTTGCTTGTGCTCTCCCTCTCTCTGTGTCACTGAACTTGTTCAATTGTTCAACTATGTTGAAAGCCTTTGCCTTGACCTGTCTTTATACTTTTAGCCGAGAATCTATTTTTGAGATCTCTCCTAGTTTTAGTCATGCGTGAGATACACTTTTTAGACTCAACTGCTAAATATAAGACTTTACCTATTCACTAATGTGAATTAGAAAATAGATTTACTTTTCAAAAATATCTTGAAGTACTTCTCGCATATTCACACTATGCAGAATTTATTGTTCATGCTATAATTCTCTAGGTGGGATATGTCTAATCCTCATTGTAGTACTACTCATTTGAATAGCCCTTGAGTGGTGGAACAAACCCCCTTGTTGTGAAACTCTTAAAGCTCTTGCTTTATGATACATCATCCTTAACACTCTTCCTGCAGTTTCCTCATCTAGCTGCCTCAAAACATTTCTTTCCATGCAGTATCTTCCCACGTCAACCCTTTTCTAACATGGCTATATGCTTTGCATTAGAGAAGGAAACACTGCTTCATTTCTGCCTCTACTAATCTGCACACCAACACAAGCCCAGATGTTCCATTCCTCCTCGGGTTCTTTCAATCTACCTATGCCACATTTGACACCTACATGTTGAATAAAAACTTTTGCTAATCTTTGTTCCTTTGCAGATCAGCTTGTAAATATCTTTACGAAATCTTGTAGAGCCCACCTTCACCCCTCTATGGACATTTATTGTTTCATGTGAGTTGCCATTAAGGGAGAAACATGATGTATTATAATAGTGTCTCATGTGTTTCCCTATTTAGATTAAGGGTGGGGGTGCAGTGGAGGGGGTGGTGGCGTTTAGAATATGGTATAATCTTCACTTGGGGGCTGGGGCTATGTGCCAAGATGATGTGTGGGTAGTTGTGGTTTGTTCCACCAGTTATGATTCTTTATCATTTTTATTATATTTTACGGTAAGGTTGGCCTTGTATTGTCCTTCGGTCTAGTGCCTTAGCTCTAGTGGAGTGGTATAAATACATCACATCCTTCATTTTGTAATATAATCTCATTCAACTGAGTTCAATTATTCTTTTGCCTAAGGGCACTTATTCTTTTTTGCTTTGTTGTGGTGACTCTCTCTTGGTTCTGGTTAAAGTACCTTTGTAAGTGCTTGTATTAGGTTTGTTAAAGTGATCACTGTAGATCTAATTATCTCTTATGATCTCAATGCTTGCTGCAGTTGTAATCATGGTTTATGCAGTCTCATAGTGACTTTTACAGTATATAACTACACAACTTTGAACATAAATTGATCTAGGAAGTAATGAAGGCTAAACACCGATGAATTAGTTAAAGACTTATGTCATCATTGTACTTGTAACTTAACTACTCCATAATAGCAAGAGATGCATTCAAGCTCATTGAGGGATAGACCTTTAAAAATCTAGTTCGACCACAGATTTATGAATCTTTGTGCATGAAAGTAAGATGATTCCTTAAGGAGTAAAATAGCAAGTCTTGGAAAGTACCTCCCTAGTGTCTCACATTTCTTTTCTGTTATGGAAATTAATGAATACTATTTTATTTCTTTGAATTGTGCCATGGCCAATTAGTATCTATGATGTTTGGGTTAGCTTTTAGATTTGAATTTCATGAAAATTGTTTTGGCTTTGGATAGGTAGTTGAAGAATGCGAGGTTATAGTTCTTGGAGTGAAACCCCAAGTTGGTAAGTGTACATGAATACATATGAAGTGAATTGCTTCTGAGTGTTTTATTATTGTTATGTTTGTTTTTTGTTGAATATTCATGCTCAAATAATCAAAAGAATGAATGGCTACAAGCTTAGGGAATCATTGTGCTTGATAGTGTGCTTCCATTTATCTTGGGTTTATGTATATAGGATGTATCATCAAATTCTTCCTTTGTATCTTACCCATTGATTACACACAACCAACTTATTTCTTTGATTTATGCCTTGCTAACTAAGTTCTTGGCCACAATCTTCATCCCTTAATATATTCTTTTATGTATTTCCTCTTGTTGACAATTTCCATTCACAGATTTATGCTTCTTTGTAATATGCACATTAGAATTGCTTGTCACATATGCTTGAGGTGGATTACAATTAGAGATCTGGGTGATGATCTCTAATGTTAAAGTTTTTATGATCTGGAAATGGGATTTAGTGTGTCAGTTCCTGGTTTCATGTGATTGCATCGTCTCTCATTCTCGGGAATATTGCTTAAAAGTTTCTGTGTGCATTTTGGGTTCCATCCCTTGTGATTGTTGTCTCTGTAAAGGTTTCCTAGTTGCAAGCTTACTAACAATCAAAGTGTCATTTCTTCTGTTAAGGAATATGTTCCATGTTAATATGACTATCTGTTATTAGAGTAGCTATGGAGGCATCCTTTAAGAGGCAAAATTAGTAGATGGCAGTATGGAACTGTTCGTTGATGCTAGTGGATGGCATGATATAAGGCTTGGGATTCTCACCATAGAATAACTTGTTGCAGAGATGAGTAGGTTTCTGGTCCATAGTGAATGGTACTTCCTAATTAACTAATCATTAGTAGTTATGACATGCTAATGATAAGGTAACAATATATGGCCTAATATTTCAAAAAAGTTGTAATCATTGCTTGTGCAAGGGGAATTGCCTTTTTAGGCAATGCCATTCCATAGTGTTTTGTATCTTGATTAGATAGGAATGCCATAGATAAGACAAGTTTTGTATTATCCAGCTGTAAGAGGCGGCACACCACAGTGGGTGGAACTTGAGGGTGATGTGTTGGTTTTCCTATCCCTACACTTGTGTGTATATATATATATATATTTATTTTTTCTTTCTTGTTTTCAATCAGTCTCTTTGGAAAGAAAATACATGATTGGGAAACAGTGACAGTATACAAAATTATTACTCACATGAGCGTACTATCTTCTTCTTAAACAAGCACAGCCATAGTTCTATCTTCTAACCACCACAAAATTCATTAGAACTCATGAGGCATAAAATTATTGAAGACAATCAGGAGTGGGGGGACCGAACTTGATAATTTACATTCGAGGTAAACAGAAGTTTTGAATACTTCTGTCTATCCATGGGCTCCTTGGTAGCTCCTAAACTATTATTTTGCAGTTTTTGTAAATCTTAAGTGCTAGCTTCCTAGTATAACTTATTGTAACAACTAACAATTACATAAACACAAGAATCATTTCTTAATTTGCTGCTTTATAACCCATATTGTGTTAATTTCTAACCCAAGCAACCTGACAATTTATTACATAGCAGATTTACTTGCTGTAAACACAATTATCATGCAGATCTACTAAATAAAAGTATGGCTAGGATTTTCACAATTATAATAGCTGAAGAAAAATTAAACACCAATCTCACAATCACTTGTGCACAAAGATTTCTGCCCTTCAATTCAATTCTTCATTCAAAAATATTCAGAACTTACAAGGGCTCCTTTGCTGGGATTATGGCTCCACTGAGGAAAATACATACAACAAAGCCTAGATCTGATCTAGCTTATCCAACCCTAGATCTGTCCTTCAATCCTGCTTGACTGATCTGGATCTCCCTTGCTGCCTCTTGCATCTTCCTCGAACACTGCACGCTTGAATGGAAATCTTTTTCCACCCAATCACAGAGATCTCACTCTTGCTATGTGTACTCAATAATGTGTCTTCTCCCTTCGCCTAGCTTTCCCTTTATAAGTTTGAGTCATTGAATGAATCCACAATCGTAATCCACAACCGTTATTTACTAGAGGCTGATCGGGCTTTAGTTGAGAGAGTCTAGATCCTTCTTTAATGCTTCATTAGATGTAAACAAACAATATCCCAACACATCATTCTTGTTGAGTTTAGTGCTCGACCTTTATGGATTGCGACTATTTTCCTCCTCGTTTTACTTCTACACCGCATTTGGAGTTCCATTGACTTAGAAACGGGTAGAGACTAGTACTCGTATTTGGCCTATTGATCATCACAACCCACTGTCTTATGTAGTCATCATGGTTGCACTACGTGTTGGACAGTATGGGTGTCAAACCTTTTGGAGTCTCTTAATATTTCGATGAATCAACTTCTTCCATTTAGATACTCCATGGATGCACTTTGGAACCTCTTAAGTACAAGATAGGATTTGAAAAGGATCATACAATATGACAATTACAAGCAGTTTGTGATGGTTACCAGGACAAATCCCAAGGGTGGGTTACGTTTGAAGATGTCCTTATATGCTGAGCACTTCATATAGGTGAGGGATAGACTCATTATCCAACCCCCATATGTTAGTTTTGTAGCATCAGACAAGTGTTCTAGTCTCAACTTTGGTCAGAGAGGCTTAGAAACACAAGAGCTCCAGAACCTAGAAAAAGTTTAAGTAGAAAACACGTAGAGATGGCTCAATTAAGTTAATTAATCAATAATTAAATTTTTCCCAAGTCTAACTTAGGAAAAGGGATTAATTAATAGGAATTAATTGAGAAAGGTGAGATTTCTCTAGAAACTCACATGGATTGACTCAGAGATGATCTTAGCCGTTGATGAGGATTTGATCATGGCCATTGGTGAGCCAACCAGAGATTATAAGAGAAGATCGATGAGGTTGGAGCAAGACACACTCACGGTCAAGTTCCTTGGCAGAAATTGAGCTTCCCAACTGCAGTGATTCAATAGAGAGAGTTCGAGCCAGAGGGGATGCATGTTTAGTGAGGGGCAGAGACAATGAGTCCAGAGGAAGATTTCTAGTTTCAGAGAGGCAGCAGCAGGAGGTCGGATTATTCCACTAGAGGCTGCGCAGGCAACTTCAGAGTGGAAAATCAATTTAGATGAGCAAGGGGTCAATTCAACTTCCAGAGGCCAAGAAAGTTTTCTGGAGGGCCGAAGGATCACTTCCAGCAATAGCAGCAGGTAGGACGTCAGACTCAGAGGAAAATTCCAGGAGTGCGAGTTACAAGCTACGTAGTGTTTGCATAGGGGTTTTGGACGACCAATTTTCTGAGTGGTGTTGTGCTGGGATTGCTCGTGGAGTAGGGAGAAATTCCCTCAAATTAATTTTGGCCATAATTTCTTGTTGAGGATTGCCAAGTTTTGGCATCTAGTTGTACTCAGAATTTCACTGCTGCATAATAATGAAACCCTCATTTGCTGCATCGGTTTTCCCACATTGGGTTTTTATGGGGACAATTCTCCAAAAATAATGGTGTCAGATTTTTTGAGTGTTAGCTCTATATTTTTTAGTTTCCAACATTTTATTTTCCGCAACGTTTTTATTGTGAAGAAATTGTAGTATGATTAATTTGCTATTTTGTTGTAACAAAACAAACTGCATAATTTAATCAGTTAAAAGAATTAATTCCAGTTGCTGTATTTCAAGGAAAATTCATTCCTTGTATCACTTCTAATCTGCATTTGGAGTTCTATTGACTTAGCAATGGGTAGAGACTAGTACTTTTATTTGGCCTATTGATCATCGCAACCCGCTCTGTCCTATCTAGTCATCATGGTTGCACTACGTATTGGTCAATATGGGTGTCAAACCTTTTGGAGTCTATTGATATTTCGATTAATCAACTTCTTCCATTTATACACTCCATGGATGCACCTTGGAACCTCTTACATACAAGGTAGGATCTGAAAAGGATCGTCTAAGATGACAATTACAAGCAGTTTGTGTTGGTTACCTGGACAAATCCCAAGGGTGGGTTACGTTTGAAGATGCCCTTATATGCTGAGCACTTCATAGAGGTGAGGGATAAACTCATTATCCAACCCACATACACATCTCATCATTGGGCACACTTTCTGTGTATCCCCCTAAGCTAGTTTCGGGTGGGCTCACATAGACTTTTGTTAAGTTTTCGTTAAACCTAGCACCTAGTAAATCATTGACCTAACAAATTGCAGATTTACTAAATAATTTACACAACTAGGTTTTTAACTTAGTTAGTGGAAGCAAAAATAAAATAACCAATCTCATAAAACTGACATAGATTCTTCCCTATCAAAGTTTTTCATCAATATCCAAACTTACTTAGGCTCCCATTTTGGGATAATGGCCCAACTGAGGAACTACTTACTACGCTGGATTTTGTCCGCCTAATCAACCCTCCTTGGTTGATTCAAATCTCTTTGCTGCCCTTCCTCGGACCTAACACTCATTGAGAAACCTCTCTCAATCTAGTGTTGCTGTAGTGTGCCTTTCCCATCTCCCTAAACCTTGCTTTTATAACTTTACATTGAGCTAAATCTTCGACCCTAATCTCAAAAGTGATTGACGGCCGAGATTAAATCTCACTTCACTTGGGATCAATGGTTGAGATTAAAAAATATTCACTAAAGTAATTTGTTTTACTTTTCCTAAGTTTCTTTAGCTCAATAAGCCAGCATAATAATATGTGCTTTTTTCTAACTTAGACTTTGGCTAAGTTACATTAGGAACTTGCTCACACTAGAGCAAGGATCTAATGAGATCATGGGCGAGTTCATGCGTGCCTAGACACATAGGCTTGTGTATAAGTATTTGCCTGAACTACAAACATCAACAACTTGGAGTTTAGATGGACCACTAGATTGTATGGGAAAAGAGGATTTGCAAGTTGTGTCATCTTTGCGAGGTTGAGACAGAGGGGCACTTCATATTTTGTGGTCCTATTTATTATGAGATCTATGGGAGATTTCATTGTTTGTTCAAGGGGATGCAGACCCTATCCAATTTGTTTTGTTACTTAGATGTTAATTTTTCAAAGGGCTATATTGTTCTTTGCTTTGATAATTGCATTTCTTCATTAACACATTAAGTTCACCCCTTAACATCATGACATTATTTAGATGGACATCATTATCCATCATCATATGCAACTATGTAGAAATAACAATACCATCATCATCAATGCAACAAAACATAAAGGAACAATAGAAGAAAAGCATGCACATATAGAGACACCAGGATTGGTCAGAGACCAGGGAAAAACCCACTGTGGGGAAAACCCTTGCAAAATATTCTTCTAATAGATTGTCATCAAATGATTCAACAAAAGAGAGTACAATGATCCATATCTTCACAATAACTAGAACATGCATGAAATGAATCTAAACATCAAAACCCTGATTCAGAGGACTGTAATATACTGTCACAGTCTATAGCCTATTGCTGAACACAACTGTAACTGAGTGGAATCTTCGAAGTATTGAAGTTTCATCTTTGAGTCCCAGAATCATGGAGGAGGAGCTGTGCGAGCGTCTATGGCAGTCCTGGACGCTCCCTGGGGGACTCTGTGCATGCGTCCTGGGACAAATACACTCGAATATGCCTCAAACCCCTAGATGCACCCTTTAAGCTGCTGTGCGTGCATCTGAGGCTTCCCGGACACATCCTTGACCCCTCTATGCGTGCATCCTGGGACCAGACTGCCCGGAACCCTGGACACTTCCTTCAGGCTTCTGTGCATGCGTCCGAGGCTTCCCGGACGCACCCTTGACCACTCTGTGCATGCATCTAGGGAAGAAATTTCCCAGTTCTGTGCAAGCGTTCGAGAAACAAAAGCCCTATATTCGTGCGAGCTTCAACCCTGTAGTTTCAGACCCTTGTGTGAACTTTCTCTGTCAAACTTGTGCGAATCAAGACAATAGAAGAGAAGAGAAGATGGCTTGATCAATGTGTCCAAATGAGCTTGAGGTTTCTTCTATTTATATGCGTCTATGAGGGTCCACTTGATGTTAAGGCCGACCTGTCCATTGGTACATGTGCATAGGGCTGACTTAATCCAATATACATGAGTGGGTACATAAATTCAAAAATCAACTTTTGCTTGTCCAAATGAGGTGATCTTTAGGTCGATTTGGTCCTCTCGAAAAGAGGAATTCAATGCAATCATCATCTTTGTCATCTGAGCTGTCCAAGGTGGAATTTGACCGTAGTTGCATAATTTTAACAACCAATAGATGTTTGACCCTTTACATGCCATAGGCCTTCAAACTTCATTCCCACATTCTCTTAGCTTGTCCTCCATGAAACCCTAAATAGATTACTTCCTTTTTTATGGTGATCCCATTAACTAGGGGCACCAAGAGATAGATTGATAGCAACATTGGCTTTGACTTTAGATCTGTGAGAACTCGAGGGACCATCATCCCTCCATAGAGATGTTAGAGACACTGCCAAATTAGATCCCTTACCAATTGGTTGATGAGGTTACCAAGACATTGGCAGTGGGTTACCTCTTCTAGACAACTCCATAGTAGATGGTCTAGATCTTCCCCCAACTCTTCTTCAAGACACCAATCTATCTTGAGGTTTCTTCTTTTGGTCTTGAATGATATACTGCACCATAATTTAGTCCCTAGATACTTTCTCCCTATACATCTCCCTCTAATTGTGCTTGCCCACACTTGGAATGAAGGATATTCCGTATTTTAGCATAGACCTTAGACTTTATTGTCTTATTCGTTATATAGTGTTGATATTTGTAGCTTGGGAGGTACTCCAAACCCTAGGCTTGAAGGTTGTGGAGGAGTTGGCACACAAGCGTGGCTTGTGGGCATGAAACCCATGTCTGTGGGCTTTGCACTCAAGCATGTGGGTGTGAATCCGTGAGGGTTATTAGACATGTGATGGATGGAGATGATAGAGGATGCCGAGACGAATCAGACAGATCGAAAATCATCGAAATCCGAGTTGTCTATCATGAGTTATGGATTTTTTATTGTAGTTGTGAGTTAATTTGGCACCTAAAAGAGGTCGACTTGATGTGTTAGAGTGCCACAAGTTATGTTTGTTGACATCGCATCATATGGTATAAATATAGGAGAGATGAGAGGCATTTTTCCTCATCCAAAAGTGCATTCATCTCTTATGTAATACTTTTGAGGCAGTCGCAACTTGGAGAAGCAGGAGGACGAGTTGTTTGGGACTGGTTTTTGGTTAATTTGTCTCCCAGAGGTCCAAGCTAGGAGTAGGCAGCTGGATGCATGCATAAGGGTAGGTTGGTTGATGTTTTTGGCATTGTTTTTGGGTGAAGAACTCTCCAACAACAAACCACATTCCTTGAAGTGAAGGTGTAGGTAGGCCGCAGGCCTATTTGTCTTGGAACAGGAGGGCCGAGAAGCTATTTTGAGGTGCAAAACATGCCACAGGACTATTTTCCTAGCTCAGGTAGTCGGATGGCTTGTTGGAGGGCTAATTACTAGCTTATGTTGGTAGCAAAGAGGAGCAAAGATGATTGGAGGGAATCCACAGTGGTTGAGAAGGTTCGGAAGTGAAGAAGAGGGGCTATAGCAGCATGCTAAGAAGCCCTAACAAGTGACCAAAATTGCAGAGGAAGACATCATCCCTTAAGGACTTGCAGAGGTATGTGTTTTGAAGTATTTGTGTAGAGTTGATTGCTAGTTGGACGGTGTTCTGTGTTTGGAAAATTGTATTGGACACCTCGTGGTCTAGTGGAGGGCAGTGTGAGACGATCCAAGTTTGGAGCCCTAAATGCAGTGTCCTAAGAAGGACTTTAGGCTTGCTAGGGGTGGCAAAGTTGGAGCAACCTAAAGACAACTCGAAGGATTGATATAGGCTTGCTTCAAACCCTATGTGCACCATCTTGATGGACTAAGGTGGTTGCTAGAGTGGAAGAATATGAGTTGAAGGGTTTGATAAGCTAGGAACAGTTTGAGTAGCCTAAAGCTTGTTGTGGAGAAGGACATCCATAACAGAAGAGGGGCAGTCCTCTATTTCCTAAATCCATTGTTGGAGAAGTGACGTTAGACAGTGATAGTGGGAAGCCCTCCAACCTTATGTTAGTCTTCATTGGAGCAACGAAGGAAGACTATAATGGGCTGAAGTCCCTGAGTAGCTGAGGAGCAACAATGGGCAGTTGTGAGTTGTTCACAAACGAAGTTGTGAACAACTCGACAGGAGTCTCGATATGTTGTGCCCTTAATGGACTAAGGCACAACTAGTGAGCAGATTGGATAGTCGATGTTCAGTGGCCATATGGACTTGGAGCATTGATAGAGACAGATGTTGCAGTTTAGGAGTTGAAGGATCGAGCATATACAAGGTACGATTGAGAGGAGCTGTGATTGCATGCTACATCAACCAGATGTTTAGATGTATGAGGGCCATTATCCCTTGTACGAGAGCCTTAAACTGTTGTATTATTCATTGATTAATATTACGAAGTTGGGCTATTGTACAAAATTGTGTAAAAAGTTGTGTATATTTTGTGCACTAGTAGATTTACTGTTGTCTATATTCTGCTGTGCAAAGTAGCTTTGTTGTGATTCTTGGTTTGGTAGCATGAGTGATTTAAGATTATATCTTAGACACCAGGATCGTGGAAAAGCATGGTATCAGAGCATGTCTGAGCTACTTTGAAGGGATAGTGAATCAGAGTGTGCACAACGAAGCAGTTAAAATTGGCAACTAGGGCCAAACTCCACCTTGGACAACTCATACAATGGAGATGATATTTTTGTTGGATTCTTCTTTTCGAGAGGTGCAAGATTGATCTAAAAATCGTCTTGGTCAGACAAGCAGAAGTGTGATTATGAATTTATTATTCACACATGTGTAAATTGTCAAGGTCAGCCAGAATCAAATGTAGGCTGATGAAGCCCAACAAATGTCTCTCCACACCCTCAACGATTTTTATAAATAGAAGTGACCCTCTCCTCATTTGGAATCATCTCACACATCACATCAACTATCTCTCTCCTCTCTTGATTGGTTCGTACACTTGGAGCAACTCTCTTTCTCTTTGCACGTGTGGCTGGAGGTCGAAGATTTTAGGGTCAAGTATAGGTCGGATTTCAGAAAACAGGTCAACGTTGACCGAGGGTCAACCCTTCTCCTTTGACTGTGTTTTTCAGGCAGAAAATCTGATTTTAGGAGGCCGCATTGGTTGGCACAGATTTCGAGGTATTTGGAGTAGTTTGACTGAGGTTGACTTCAACGTTGACTTTAGGTTTGACTGCAGATTTTACAGCAGCATCGACTGGGTTTGACTTGATAATTTTGGGTTGACTTTGACCCTCTTGGAAGGTTGAATTGGATTGCTGTTCACCGAGCTGCTTGGAGAACATTTTAGATCCACTTTGACTAGCGTTGGCTTTCTGGTTAGGGCTGCAGTTGACTGTTGTTGACTGCTGATTTTGACAGGACTGTTTTGGGCAAGTTATTTTGATATTTGTACTCTCTCTACTGAAATATTGAAGAATAATAAGAAGAATTTGATCAAAGGGTTTTCCCCACATTGGGGTTTTTCCCTGACATCCGCCAAATATTGTGTCCTCTTGTCTTGGCTTGTCTTATGCATTTTGTTTATGTTCTATCAACATTTACTATCATTGTGATTAAGCTAATGTGATTGCTAAACTAGAATTTGATATTGGGCTATAAAGAAAATTGAAGTAAATTGCTCTTAAGCATAGAACATACCATTGTTGTCTAAAATTTAACATTGTATCAGAGCCCATGTGAAGACAAAGCCCAAGCAAGAGTGAGAAAAGCAATCACTGAGATTTGTTGGACAAGGACAAGAGTCAATGGTTTCCTCATCTTACTTCAAATCTGAGGACAAGTTCAATGTTAAATCTGATTATCATGCATGGAAGATGTCTCTAGACTTGACGTTGGAAGAGAATGATGTCATGGACTATGTGCAGGCAAAGATTGTTGATCCTCCTTCAAATGCATCGACTGCCACTAAAACAAAGTACAAGAAAGGTGAGGTTAAAGCTAAGAAGATCATCGGGGATTCCATTCAAAACATTTGGTTGCTTACATTTCCGAGCTGGGCACATCTAAGGAGATGTATAACAAGTTGGTTAACATGTTCAAAGCTAGCAATGCAAACCAAATCCTCTTTCTCCAGAGCAAGCTGAAGGACATCAAGATGGATTGAGGGGAATCCATCCAATCCTCAAGCTGAAGGGCATCAAGATGGATTGAGGGGAATCCATCCAATCCTATTTCATGAGGATTAACAAAATAAAAAATGATCTTCTATCTATTGGATAAGTTATTGCTGATCGAGAGCTCACTCTTATTGCGAGGATGGTATGTATTCAATACCACTATCCTCAACAATGATGGGATTCTTGGTTTTGATGAATTGTTGACTAGATGCACTCAAGAAGAAACGAGGATGATAGAGAGAGACATGCCTTCAAATAGGAATGGTCCTATTGCATTCTCCACGCATGCTAAAAGGAAGAACAATGCTGGTCCAAGAAACAATGTCAAGGAAGACATGGATTCAAAGAAGGAAGAAAGCGAAGATGCTTCAATTGTAACAGGTTTGGCCATTATGCTAGAGAGTGTCCAAATAAAAGGGATACACCACGAGATGATGATCACAACCACAACAATTTCAATGGAAATGGAAATCAAAGAAATAACAGGTTCAACAAAAAAGGAAAGAGAAATGCTCCAACTGTACGATATGGAAATGGTTGACCTACTAAGAAGTTAAGAAACTCTAGGTACGAGGAAACTAATGTTGTAGATAAGCAAAATGAATTTTATCTTATCTCTGCCCTCACTACTACCTCTCCTTTGGACACATTGGACAATTGGTTGATTGATAGTGTTGCCTCAAGGCACTTCATTGGGTACAAAGAGGCCCTCTCAAATTTGATTGAAAAGGAAACCAATTCGAAGATCATTCTTGGAGACAATGCCACCTATCCCGTGAAAGGGACAAGGACTGTTACTCTTCATTTTAATCAAGGTCAAATCCTTCATCTACAAGATGTAGTATATGTACTTGACTTGAAGAAGCACCTGGTATCTATTCCAGCCTGGAGGACAACTTGTCTATCTTTGTAGATGCTGCCGCCTGGTGCTACTTCTCCTGCTTGTCCTTCTTCCTTTGAGGACACTGAGTACTATAGTGGCCAAACCTGCCACACCTAAAGCACATGACCTTAGATAGGTCCTTTTTCTTCTTCTCCCCCTGTCCCTGACTGGGACCCTTTGATGCAAGGGCCACATTCCCTTCCTCCTCACCTTTCGAACCCTTACTGCTGCTTTCGCTGATGGAGGTCTTCACGAGTGCACGCCTTATCTCCTCCTATTGCAAGTCTGACCACATCTTGTCCCACCTAGGTAGAGTATCTCGTCCCAAGATGCCTTGGACGAAGATCTCCCAATCCTATGAGAAACTGTGTGCCAAACGAACAAGCTCTATGTCCTGAGGTGCCTCCCCAATGGTTGCAATCTCATCCAGGATTTTCTAAATTCTAGTGAAAAAGAGATCTATGTCTTCACCCTTCTGCATCCTGATGTTTCTTATCTTCTCCTTTAAGAACCTCTTTCCTTGCTCGAAAGGATTCTGAAAGAACCCTGCGAGAGCATCCCACATCTCCTTGGCAGTGTTCTTCCTAGATATATCCGGCCTATATGATCCCAGACTCCATCCAGAATCATCCACTTTGCCTTGGCCATTTCTTTCTTGTACTCTCTCAACTGATCTACATCAGTCCGTACTGCCACAACATTTTCAGCATAGGTCTTCAAGCCAAATTCATCTAGCAGGAAGGACATCCTATCCTTCCAGATGACATAGTTGGAGGCTCCCTCCAACCTATCCTGGTCTGTAAGGCCAGTTGTGGCCATCCTTGAGACTGGAACGGAAATCTCCTTCTTTCACCTGCTCCGCTGCGGACTTTTCTATTCACACTCCCTTCTGGAGTGAGAAAATCTGCTTGCAGCTACTGCTGGCTGCAATTGGAAATTTGGATTTCTAAACTAGAATCCCTCTGAGAGAATTTCCCTTTGTGTGTGCACTTTCTCTTCCACCTGGTGCTGATTTTTCTCTAAAAACTGCTGCAAAACCCTTCTGCACCCAAACAAGGAATCTGCCCAGAGAAAATCTGAGCTATTGGTGCTCCCTTTGCCTTCTGAAATTACTCAATTTGGCAAACTGATTTTTTCTGCAACCTTGCACTGAAAAATCGAATTGCCCGACAATTTGCACTACCTGACTAGGCACTGCGCAACCCCCAGCTTCTGAGCTTCCCTGTCTGATCAATTTTTCTCTGATACCATGTGAAAATTTCACTATTGAAATTATATTGCAATAACTGCAATTTATTCTTCTAACTGATAAATTAATTATGCAATTTATTGCTACGACAACAACGAATTATTCACACTGCAATCTTCACAAATAAAAATACTGCGGAAGATAAACTGGAAACTGAGATAATACTGGCTCAACAAAAATATAACATAGTTGTTTTTGGACAAAAGTCCCTAGAAAAATCTAATTTGGGAAAACCGGTGCAACAACTGAGGGTTTTCCATATTAAGCAACAGTGAGAAATTTTGAGTACAATCTACGGATGCCCAATTGGCAATCCAATCAACAAAATAATCTGGCCAAAATATCTGAGGCAATCACCTCAACACCACGTCTGATCCAACTTCGACAACTGGAAAAACTAGCTAGTTGTATAGTCTCTGCGTGAGCCTCTGTGCAGTGCTTGCGTAGGCTCTAATTTGCTAATCACCAAGACTGTTGGAAAAGATGATGTCTTGGCTGACTCTGCCTCTGGAAGGAATTCACTTGGCCTCATGGAGAATTTCCAGACCAACTACAACTGAATCACCCTTTCCTTAAGCAAAATCGATCTCCCTCTGAAGCTATCTGCGTTGGGTCTGCGCTGGCTCACTGGGAAATACGACCCTTCTGCTGCTGACTCTCCAAAACTGGAAAACTTCCTTCGGACTCACTGTTTTTGCCCCTCTCTGTCTCTACTTCTCTACTCTAGCTCAAACTCTTCTAGCAGAATGCTGCTGCTTTTAGGAAAAAATGAACTACCCAATGAAATCGATCTTAAATCTGTTTCTCCATCTACCCATCGACCTCTTCTTATAATCTCCAGTTGGGACTCCAATGGCCAAGATTAAAACTTAATCAATGGCTGAGATCATTTCGTAGTCGACCTGTGTGAGTTTCTAGAGAAATCTCACCTTCCTCATTTAATTGCTGTTAATTAATCATTTTCCCTATGTTAGTCTTCGCAAAAAATTAATTACTGATTAATTAACTTAATTAAGGTATATCTAGGTGGATTTTCCTGAAGCTTTTTTTGGGTTATTGAGTCCTAGTGTTTATTAGTCTCTCCGACAACTGTGGAGACTAGAACACCATCCAATGCTACAAAAACTAACAGAGTGCAGTATTTTGGCATAGAACATCTAGGCCTTCTAGGCTTTGCTGGTGCTTTATCCCATGTTATAGACCTCTTATCAACCACCTTGAACCATAGTAATAGAATATCCTTTAGGTAATTTAGGGAGGTCTCCCTTGTGGTCAAATACCACTAAAGAACACGAGAAAGGTTGCTCAGGGGATAGTGGCAACTCTTTCTCTTGTTGCCATAGGGTCTGGCTCTGCCCAGTGGGGCTTTGCAATAGGCCTGCTAGATTTTACATCAACAATCCCTAATCCATCAAAATTTCATATGTACCATGCTGCAGATCCATCCACTGTGATGAAAATTACTAATGAAACCTCCTTCCATATGAGGTGTAACAGCCTCTTTTAAGAACTGTTCAATTATTATGCGCCCATTTGTCCTGTCATCAACTTCAATGATAGGAATACTGAAATACCTTACATCCCCGCCAAGGACATGGCCATGACAATCAACTAAGGAGAAAATTTGTCTCCTCCTAGACACGATCCACTCAAATAATATGAAATGGTACATTCCCAGTCCATCAAAGTTCCATATGTACCATGCTGCAGATCCATCCATTGTGATGAAAATCACAAATGAAACCTCATGCTATATGAGTGTAACAACCTCTTATAAGAACTTTTCAATTATCAAACATCCGTTTGTCCTAGTATCAACTTCAATTGTAGGAATACATATTAAAATTATAGGAATACATATTAAAAATACGTTACATCCCCATTCAAAAAATCTTGTGAAATTGTTCCCAGAATCCAAGCTAGAAAAGCTAACCATCATATTGATATTAAAAGCAAGATGGTTTAAACTTTAATTGAACAAACTTGACACAAAAGTGGCAAAGCTCCTTAATCTGTTGTGAATTACAACAACTTTAATTATTCTCCATCTCTGCTGGCAGAATGGTCTTTGGAAACATTCACAAAAACCTCTTGGGGCTTTTCCATGTGATCTCGGTCACACCTGTGGAAGCTTGAAATCCTGGCTATGTGAATTTGTAAACTGCTTACAAGAATGTACTATCCTCTATGGTAACTCTTTGTCAATATTTAGCCATCAACTATGTACCAGAATTTTCCTCACCAATAATATATCCTTTCTTGTCTTCCATCATTGTTGATTGGTCATTCATGATTGTTGCAACATTGTGAAATTGTGATGTATTTGTATTATTTTTATGGAGGGCATTGTGGCTTCCATAATGCATCTCTCAAGTTTTAGTTGTAAATAAGAAACTGACCTGTTTATTGTAGGTTGGTGAGATGTTTACCTGGAAGAAGCCCTTGCTTATTTAATGTCAGAAGCAGTATTAGATATATATGGTTGTCTTACAAGTAATGTGTTGCACTTGGCAGTTAAAGAAGTTCTTATAGACTTGAAGCCTATACTCTCAGAGGACAAGTTGCTGGTGTCGATTGCAGCAGGTGTCAAACTAAAAAATTTGGAGGTTGGTATTGTGATCTGTTATATCTGTTTTAGCATAGCATTATGCTGTCATTCTAAAAATCTACATGGAAGTGTTTCTCAAGAATATTTTTCTGTGCTCAATGGGACCAAATTCTAACAAAGTAGGCAACTATTTTTCTAAAGATTCACGTTGAACTCAAATTTATTACTGTAATCTCATTTCTGATATCTGCTGTATATGTTCCAATTGGAACATGCAGGAACAGTGAAAGTGACAGGTTAAGTTATAAATTAAGAGTCATTGGATATGGTTTTCAAAGAAAGGGGCATAATATTGTCCACAATTGACCAAAAGCACCGTGTAACCAAGAATTTATGTAACGTAAATAGTAAATACTTTAATGGAGTGATTAAGGCATCTTGAAATAAATCAATAGAACATACCCACCTTTTATGCTTAAACAAACCATCTAGTTAATAAGGATTGGGTCATAATCGCAAGCCCACTTTTCTACGACATATTTCAAATTGCAACAGGCAAGAACAGTGGACTATTTTTAATAATGCTGAATCTAATGTGCTTAAGTTTATTAATGTGATGACTTTGATGTATTTGGAAAATTCCATATACAGAATGCACTGATTTAGATCTATTACCACTCAAACTAGCAGGGGACCTAAAGGGGACTCTTGAAGGGACAACTGCTAGGTCAAGGGCAATGTTGGAGACATAACCTAAACAAGGAAGGGAAGAGGATCAAAGAAAGAATTTCCACTTAAAGGTGCAAAAATCATCCTATGAGGTACAAGCCTATGGAACACCAGGGAAAAGTTCAGTCTCAGAGCTAGGGTTTGGATATCTCACAATCCCATTGTCGGAATTTCTTCAAATCTGGTGGAGATGTTGAGGACACCCCAGCGCATGAGAGGCCAGGAGATCGAACTTTTTATGGCTACTTTGTCGAGAAAATGATGCCGTAGGTGGCCCAACGTGGCTAGACCTAAAGAGAAGGAGAAAATGTGAAGAAAGAAGGGTTTTAAGGTGATCACCTTATGGTGGATCAGTGCCTAATTCCTTTGGGGATATGGAGTCAAGAAGAATGATGAGAATAGATTTCGTTTCTAGCTCAAGGAGGCTCTAAGGGCAACTTCGTCCAATGTTAAGGCAAAAAAAGAAAGTGACCTTAAAGTGTTTATACTTCGCCTGCAATGAAAATGGCTTTTCAAGATAACTTCGATCTCTAGGACATTTCATTCAACAAACATGGCCCATACATAGAGATATGCTATATAGAAACATAATTCCACATGAAACAGTAAATGCATGCAACAATTAGCCCTAAAATAGCGAAAATTCCATGATCATTGTATGTGACAAAGTAAAAGAAAATAACATCAGTATTGTATTTACATGTAAGAGAATATATCCAACTATCAATACATTTGCCAATAAAGAAGCCCCAATATAAGAAAATCCAATCCAAACATCAAAATTCATCCATGCTCCAATTCGTCCTCCAAGAAAGAAATTCGAAGTTCTCAAGAGAGAAAATGATCCAATCCAAGTGATGATACAAAATGAATTCAAGTCACTCCTATTTATACACTAATTAGCAGTCGAATTACCTAATTGGGCCTACATTAGCCCCTAAAGTAAAATAATGTGCGAAGTAACCAAATTTTGGTGACAAGCCCACCAAACTAGCTCATAAATCAGATAATAAGCCTCTCAAGAGGTCAAATGATAAACAATGCATGTCGTTGGGCCCACCAAGAGGTCTGATGAGGCCCATTAGTGCCATAATGATGAATATGACCCTAAAAAATGATGGACAAAGGGGTGGCCCTTTGTTCTCTAAACAATAAACCTGTGGTGCTCCCAGTGGGCGTGGGCCCTGGGGGCACACCAATAACCTCATGGGTCTCCAAATAAGTCGAAGATGCTTGTAGACCATTTGTAAGGGCTCAAATGATGGAATAAATGATGCCACATCAGTGTATAAGTCTTGGGTCACTTGCCAAGTGTATGGTGCAACTGTGGGGCCGACTGGGCATGGTGTACTAGGGGCATCTTCCTCGTCCAATAGGTGGATCTCGAGCAATCTCTAAACATCTCTGGGGATCCATGGAGTGTTGTATACTGTTGTGGAGGCCCATGGCTCTCTACACACACTCTACATGTGTCAATGTAGCCCTCTAGAGAGTTAGGACCTCGTATAGGGAGACCAAACTCAGGATGGGCACCATCTGCAATCCTGCATAAGATCCAATGCATCCCCTAGCCTTCCAGCACAACAAGTCATTAAAGTAATCGGGTAGAAAAGCTTACAAACCATGGACAACAAGTGGACACTCCATAATGGCATGCCCTTTCATAGTGGGCTTTGGCATGTGCTAATGTCTCCAAGCTCCAAAGGGGGTTAGCCAAATACCTTATTAAGTGGTTTCTACCTTTAGAGGGGATGGTATGTCCAAGGTACATCCCTCAAGTGGTGGTGGCATGTGATAAAGAGGTGAATGGAATAGGGAATGAGAGGGGCAATACTGGGCCACATATCAGGGTACAAGGGTAGCTAGAAGAAGGGAAGCCCACACTTGGGTATATAATGTATAGGAGGGAGCAATCGTGGTACATGAGGTGCTCCGACCTTGATTCTTCCACCCTTTTTTATATGCCTTTTGCCTTTTATGATTTTTCTTTGATTAACTGCTCGGGGCTTAAAGGATAAGACTCAAGAGCATGATGTGTAAGGTATAACAATGGGTACCCCCTTCTAGGTAGGGCGGTTCATTGCCCTCCAAGGGTTGGGACAATCATGGGTTCCTGAATGATTAAAGGAGGCTCATGGGTATGGGATAGAGCTCATGCATTGGCTTTTTCCCACGTGCTAAATGTGTTTGTCCCGACCATCTTTTGCATCTTGTGGTACATTTTCTTGTTGTATGTGGCAATTTATGCTTTTACTTTTTCTTTTTAGCTGCTTCAACCTTCGGGGCATCGTTCCAAGCCTGACCAAAGGTGGGGGCAAGGGAAAGGGGAGGCTAACCCTATGTGGACCTAGTGATGAAATGTGGACCCAGGTGGGAAAGATGATGAATGGGGCTGTAATGATTGGAAGGGAAGTGATATATGTGGATGAGGGAGCGGGAGCACACAACCAAAATCAGGGTTTCCCAAGTAGTACCACCCTAAAACCAAATGGTCAATAAAGGAGATCCCACGGGACCAAAATCCAAGGGTAACATCCAAAAGAGGTCAAGGGGACCGAAGCACAAACTAAGCCCACTCTTTCCGCTGAATCCCCCCATTACTCCATGCCCAAAGGTGTCCATGATAAGTAAACCCAATACTCAGTTACCAAATGACAAGACATACCTTTGGGTTTCGGGGGCCAATCTTCAAACATATGATCATGACAGATGGGTGAGGGACCACATGGCTGGCTTAGGTGGCAGAGAAACGACACAACGAGCTAGTTGGTGGCTGCAAGGGGCTGCTGGCTGCCGATCGAGGACCATCTTGGAGAAATTTTTTTGGGATATCACCCACGAAGTGGTGGGTAACAAGGTCAACATATTTCATTGCCATTATTAGATTGTTTCCTTATAGAGGATAAGTTGTTATTTGAATAGTCATCCCACTAAATTGAAGCCTTCTAGTATATTTCTAAAATAATTGAAATCATTAGACTTCACCCTCATTAGAGGAATGGATGAAATAGAAGAAAATATCAAACTCAAATATGGAATTTACTTTCTTTTCTGATTCTTGGAAATATTACTTGGATGAAAGCCTGTTTCGTCAATAAAGAGGACAATCCATCGATGGTGTCGTGGTATGCCTCATCTCTTTTAGTTTCAGACTGTCATAGTGATTCATTCTTTGAGAATGCACCATCACTTTTGGTTTGAAACTGACATGGTGACATGCATAGACTAAGGTGTAAAGCCCCTCTCTCAATTAATGTAGTGAAATCTTGGTGAATCTATACATGTGGGAACTCGACTATCTCATTACAACCATACACACAAGCTATATAGCAGGGGTGTGCATACTCAGGCCCAGGGTATGGTGAACTGGGTATTGGTAGCATACCTTGTACCTGGTACATTGTCAAGGACATACCCTTGCACAATGTAACCATCCAAGTACATTTCGATACAACCTGACACAAATCGGGGGACATACCTTGATTTGGGTAACTGTATTGTCAAAGTGGATACATTATTGCAGATCCCCCATATAAAAATGGTATTTTTTGGGAAAAAAACATGCAAATAAAAGGAAAAGGTGGGCCCTAGATGGAAACCCTAATATATCATTGGGTGTTGATTTTGTAGCCTCAAAAGGTCTTCTACCGTGCCTCAGTGTCTTAGCATGTAGAAGATATTTGATTGCCTCTTTAGGTGCTTGCTTGGTGGAGTAAGTTCTAAGGATAAATAATAAAATTATTTAAGTGACTTAGATATAATCTCAACCATTGATTTCAATTGAGGCTTTGGATTTAATCCTAGCCATTGATCACTTAAGAGATTGGGGTTAGGGATTTTGGTTAAATGGAATTATAAAATAAGCCTAAGGGAGAGGTGAAGATACATCATTATTGTGAAAGCTATTTTCTCAAGAGCAAGAGGCTCGATTAAACTGAAGAGAAGTGAGAAGACTTGCAGCTCGGAATTTTAGGAGAAGGTTTCAAGGAAGTCAGAGCTAGGAGATAGAGAAACTGAGTCAGTTGAAGAGGAGGGCAGAATCATTGGAGGAGGCCCAAATTATTGGAGGGCCAAAATACCTAGAGGCTCAGATTGCTGGAGAGGGAGGCTAAATTTTCTAGAGGTCTTGTTTCTTCAGTAGTGCCGATATCTTCCTTGAGGCCGATTCTTTGAAATGGGCCCGAGTTCATGGTTCCCAATAGATGTATTTTTCTGTGTATTCTCTGTGGGGCTAGGCCCAAATTTTCTTGAGAATTTAATATGAAGGTGTTAATTTTTGTAGCATCGGATGTGTTCCAGCCCTGAAATTTTGTGGAGAGGCTAGAATACATGAGATCTTCAAAATCCAGAAATGGTTTTTGAAATTTCCACCTAGAGAGGACTTAATTAGATTATTAACCAATTTTTTTAATGTTTCCTAAGTCTAAACTTAGGAAAAACAGTTAATTAATCAGAATTAATTAAGTCAAGGTGAGAATTCTCTAGAAACTCACATGGATCAATCCATAAATGATCGGAGCCATCGATTAAGATTTAATCTTGGCTGTTGGAGTCCCAACAGGAAGACAAAAGAAGGGATCGATGTGGTGATGGAGAATGCATTAGAGTTACTTGGCGAATTCGATTTTTCAGAGTAGCAGCAATCAGTTGTTGGAGGGTTTGAGCTTGAGTGAGGCAACAAAGATGGTGAGGGGCAGAGACAGTGATTCGAAGGAAGTTTTCCAGATCTGGAGAGGCAACAACAAGAGGGCCAAGTTATTCCCAGTGCGGCAACGCTGAGGACTGCGCAGTTGCTTCAGAGAAGCAATCGATTTAGTTGAGGAAAAAATTGTTCTCAGTTCCAGAGGTTGGGCAGAGGGTCTAGAGTGTCAGAGAGACGATTTCCTCAATAGAGACAGGCATAATGACTTCATTAGAGGCAGGTTGGAGGCTTGTCATCATAGGGTCTGCGCAGATGCTAATGTAGAGGGTCCAGGAGGCCGAATTTTCTGAAGGGAGTTGTGCCGAGATTTCTTGTGGAAGAAGGGTAATTCCCTTAAAATAATTTTGCCCATATTTTCTCGCTGTTTGGATTGCTAGTTGGGCATCCATAGATTGTATAAAAACCCTCATTATTGCACCGGTTTTCCCAAGTTGGGTTTTTTCTGGGGACATTTGTCCAAAAATAACGGTGTTATTTTATGTGTTTGAATGCTAGTATTTTCTTAGATTCCAACGCTATTATTTCCATAGTTTTATTTGTGAAGATTGCAGTGTGATTTATTTGATATTTGTCGTAGCAGATAAATTGTTAAAATAATTAACAATTAGAAAAATAAATTCCAGTGGCTGCAATAGGATTTCAGTTTTGAAAAATTCACATGGTATCAGATCGTAAGCGATCAGGCGAGAAGCTCAGAAGCGAAGAGGAAAGTTTCCCTGCTCAAAGGGAGCAACAGACTAAAATTTTCAGAGGCAATATAGTCCATTGATAGGCAAGTTGAGTTGCTGGGG
Source organism: Pinus albicaulis (assembly GCA_034641835.2). Taxonomy (NCBI): domain Eukaryota; kingdom Viridiplantae; phylum Streptophyta; class Pinopsida; order Pinales; family Pinaceae; genus Pinus; species Pinus albicaulis. The sequence goes on along the minus strand of CM076569.1, from coordinate 409,863,998 downwards.
CAACAGTTCGATTTTCAGTTGCAGGGTTGCAGAAAAATCGAGTTGCCCAGATTAGTGATTCCAACAGTTAGAGGGAGTAGTTGCAACTCATATTTTCGCTGAGCAGATTCGTTGGTTGGACGTAGAGGGTTTTGCAGTAGTAAAACCAACGTCAGATGGAAGAGAGAAGTATACACACAGAGGGAGATTTCTCTCAGAGGGTTTTTTAGCCAAAAAATCTGATTTTCCTAGTTGCAGATTAGCAGTAGTAGCTAGAAGAATAACGCATGCCAGGAGGGAGTGTGAGTAGCAGAGCGACAACCGAGCAGAGGAAGAGGGAGTTTCCAAATAAGATTAGAGATTGCAACAACTGGGCTCAGGGACCAAGATAGATTGGAGGGTGCCTCCAACTATGTCATTTGGAAGGCAAGGATGCTATTCCTTTTGGATGAATATGGTCTGAAGCCTTATGCAGAGAGTGTGGCAGCAGTTTCCCAAGACCCTAATCAACAGAAGGAGTACAGGTAGGAGATGGCTAAGGCCAAGAGGATGATTTTGGATGGAGTTCGCGATCATCTCGTCTCACATGTGGCAGGACAAGCAACAACCAAGGAGATGTGGGATGCCTTGGCACGGTTGTTTCAGAGTTCTTCCGAGCAACGGAAGATGTACCTCCAGGAGAAGCTGAGGAGCACAAGGATGCAAAAGGACGAGAGCATAGATGCCTTTCTCACTCGGATTTAGGAAATCTGAGATCAACTGGCAGCTGTTGGGTCAACACCTCAACCTACGAAGCTTGTACAATTGACACTAAATAGTGTCTTGGAGGACTGACAGGTATTTGTCCAGAGTATCTTGGGCAGAGATACCTTGTGTAGGTGGGATAGGATGTGGTCCGATCTGCAGCAAGAAGAGTTGAGGAGAGCTCTGTTTGAAGAGCACCATTATTGGCAACAACAACAAGGGCGTGAAGAGCGAAGATTAGAATGTGGCTCTTCCATCCATGGGTCCTAGTCAGAATGGGGGGAGCAAAAGAAGAAGAAGAAGGACCTATTAAGGTCAAGTGCTTCATGTGTGGCGAGTTTGGCCACTACAGTACCCAATGTCCTCTCAGAAAGAAGGACAAGCAGGAGAAGCAGGACCAGGAAACAACACATGCTGAGATAGATAGGTTGTCCTCTAGGTTGGAGGAAGACTTCGCGATGATGACAGCCATACCTTCGGGAGTGAGGTGGGGTGACTTGGAGTTGTAGCCCCAGAGAGCTACAAAGATGGGCAAGGTCCACTAAGGAGTCCACCTCATGGATCATCACCTAGCTATGGGGGCCCACAATTTTCAGTAGCAGGATGGATTGGTGGTAGTTAATGCAATCAGTACCACAGTGACAGTTGCAGACTAGTAGCGGTCATATGTTGAGGAGTGCAGTGTAGATTTGGCAACAGTGCATGTAGCACAATGCAGAGTTCGCAGCAGTGCAGGTAGCACAGTGCAGAGTTAGTAGCAACGTAGAGTCTTAAGTGGATAATGTAGTAGCTAGTAGCAGTCAGAGACTCGGGTGACAAATGCATCATATTGAACACAGTGGATTCAATATTTTGGATGTTTTTCAGTTGCAGATGTTGCAGTTGCAGTGTAGATGCAGTGTTGGCAGCTGTTCAGTAGGGTCAACAACAACACAAATGCAACACATATCAGAGTTGCGTAGTGGTTGGTGGGAAACAATGGCCAGACATCAACAGTGTGATAAGAGATGATACAAATATAGAGTGCTGTGACAGGGTGTGCAACACTAGAACACATTCCTCGTTAAGAGGGAGTGTTGATTTTTGTAGCATTGTATGTGTTCTAGCCACGAAATTTGGTGGAGAAGCTAGAATACATGAGATCTCCAAAAGCCATAAATGGTTTCTGGAAATTCTAGTTAGAGAGGACTTAATTAGATTATTAACTAATTTTTTTAATGTTTCTTAAGTCTAAACTTAGGAAAATTGGTTAATTAATCAGAATTAATTAAGTCAAGGTGAGAATTCTCTATAAACTCACACAAATCGATCTAGAAATGATCTAAGCCATCAAGTAAGATTTAATCTTGGTCGTTGGAGTCACAACAGGAAGACATAGGAAGGGATCAATGTGGTGATGGAGAATGCACTAGAGTCATGTAGAGAATTCGATTTTCCAGAGTAGCAACAATTAGTTGCCGGAGAGTTCGAGCTTCAGTGAGGCAACAAAGATAGTGAGGGGCAGAGACATTAATCCGGAGTAAGTATTCCAGATCCGGAGAGGCAGCAACAAGAGGGCCGAGTTATTCCCAGTGAGGCAGCGCAGAGGACTATGCAGTTGCTTGAGAGAAGCAATTCGATTTAGTTGAGGAAAAATTCGTTCTCAGTTCTAGAGGTTGGGCAGATGGTCCAGAGTGCGGAGAGACAATTTCCTCAATAGAGACAGCCAGAACGACTTTGTCAGAGGTAGGTTGGAGGCTCGGCGTCATAGGGTCTACGGAGAATAGCGCAGACGCTGATGCAAAGGGTCCAGGAGGTCGAGTTTTCTGAAGGGAGTTGTGTCGGGATTACTTGTGGAAGAAGGGTAATTCCCTAAAAATAATTTTGCCCATATTTTCTTGCTGTTTGGATTGCCAGTTAGGCATCCATAGATTGTACTCAGAATTCACTGCTGCATAATAATAAAAACCCTCACTGTTTTGTCGGTTTTCCCAAGTTGGGTTTTTCAGGGGACATTTGTCCAATTATAACGCTGTCATTTTATGTGTGTGTGCTAGTATTTTCTCAGATTCTAGCGCTATTATTTCCGCAGTTTTATTTGTGAAGATTGTAGTGTGATTTATTTGATATTTGTCGTAGCAGAGAAATTGTTAAAATAATTAACAATTAGAAAGATAAATTCCAGTTGTTGCAATAAGATTTCGGTTTAGAAATTTTCATAGGAGGAGGATTGTGTTGGGTGCAAATTCGCTATTGTAGTGTGATTGATTTCTTTATTTTACTTACGTTGCATTTTATTTTTTGAGTTAATATACCAATGTGTTTATTTTATCAACAGTTTCAGAATATTTTAGATAAATATTTTTTGGATTTTTAATAGAATTGTTGAAGTAAAATAAATCAAGTATGGTATAAAAGAATTAATATTGGGTAGGCCCAAGAAAAAATCTATACAGTCCTTTGAGGCTATATTCAAGTTTTTACATTAATTAGTTCAAGTAAATATGAACATTATTAACTTAAATTTTTAACATGAAAGCTAAATTGGGAGCCCCATTTTAGGATGTTTGGTAATGGACATAGACCCATACTACCTCACATGGAGAAAGTAGAAATTGGTGTGTTTTCCAATTTTCAACATAACAACCTTTTAGCATTGGCATTTCAGTAGTTTGTGAAACAAAGGAGTGCATATTTTCTCACCTACACCCTTGAGTTGAGCATTCTAGGATTGTGAGATTGAAGCATAGGAATTGCCCTCTGGTAAAAGTTGAATCAAGAGAATGAATAGAGTACATGAGATGGTAATGATATAAGCCTCTTCATTACTTAACAAGGTTCATCTTAGCTGGGACATTCTCTGGGTTGGGATGAGCTATTATATTTATGCAGTTTTCTCAGATTGGTCATATAATTTTATATTTGACTCTTTGAGCCTATTGCTCATATTGTACAAGGTTCAACATTTTGACTTTCATCACATTGTTGGAGATTCGTAGCTAGTACCTTTGAGATTTGTATCTAGTACCATGGGACATCAAATAGAACATGCTAAAATGAAACTGTACCATCCATAAGTGCATCTATCAATCTGAGAGGTTAGCGTGGAGCATCTGATATACCATAGCTAAGCTAGCACAATAAGATGTCTAAAGGAGAGACTGAGAGAATTGCTTGAGTCTAGAGAGTCTAAGCAAGAAAAATCATGCAATTAGCAACATAAGATCCTTGTGAGGGTGGCATCTAAGGCAATCACCCCTAAGGGGATAACATGGTCTCTAAGAGATCCACCTTCAAAAGCTTGGTTTAAGGGTGATATATGCTCAAGAAAACCACTTCTTTAAATATCCATGAACTAACTAGAGTGGACAAGTGAAACAATGCATAAAATAGTAGTGGCCATGTCACATGTACAAATCTCAATCAAGATGAGATGGAAGAAAGGCACACCTCCTCAAAATAGGTGGAAGACTTTGTCAATTTCTTCAACATCCTCCTAGATCTTCAAGAAAAATTGCTCCATTCGCTGACTCCTCAAAGGACGTGCCAACAAACTCCTCGAAATAGTATGTTTGGTCATCATGGTAGAAGTCCCATCAAAGATGCAAGAACATGTGTGTAATGACCAAGTAAACCATCTCCAAGATGGCATGTATGGCTCATCAAGGTGGTGCGTCCCAAGGAAGAAATAATCATCAACATGGTTTCCAATGTGTAACCATTGTAAACATGTGCCAATGATTATATTCCCCAATGTCAGGTGCCAATCTATTAACAGTGTTAAAATTGGCAACTTAGTGATGAGATGGAAGGAAGGCGCACCTCCTCAAAATAGGTGGAAGACCTTGTCAAATTCTTCAACATCCTCCTAGATCTTCAAGAAAAATTGCTCCATTCGCTGACTCCTCAAAGGACTTGCCAACAAACTCCTCGAAATAGTATGTTTGGTCATCATGGTAGAAGTCCCATCAAAGATGCAAGAACATGTGTGTAATGACCAAGTAAACCATCTCCAAGATGGCATGTGTGGCTCATCAAGGTGGTGCGTCCCAAGGAAGAAATAATCATCAACATGGTTTCCAAAGTGTAACCACTGTAAACATGTGCCAATGATTATATTCCCCAATGTCAGGTGTCAATCTATTAACAATGTTAAAATTGGGCAGCTTAGTGATGAATTTCCCTTGGGAAACCCTACTGCCCCAAAGGCAAGCCCATCATACCCCAAAGAGAATTGATAATGGTCAAAAGGAGAATTCAAATTAAACATTATTATTAATGTGTGGGAAAGTAATTATTAAAGGGGAATATATTTAGAGTGAAATTCGAATTCCCTCCACGAGATTTAAAAGTTGGTCTCACAAAATGGGACCCCATCAATTTGTATACAAAGAAGAATTATGTGACTTGTTTGAATACATCTCGCATCCTCATATCATTTGAGGTTCACATTTATTGTATACTGGTTCACATTTCTTTTGGTTCGCATAGGTTCACACTTGGAATTTATAAGCTTGCATACTTGGCATCACACTATACAGTGGCTTCATGTTAAAATTGGAAAATAGGGCCAAATTCCACTTTGGACAACTCATTTGATGGAGATGATGATTGCATTGAATTCATCTCGCATCCTCATATCATTTGAGGTTCACATTTATTGTATACTGGTTCACATTTCTTTTGGTTCGCATAGGTTCACACTTGGAATTTACAAGCTTGCATACTTGGCATCACACTATACAGTGGCTTCATGTTAAAATTGGAAAATAGGGCCAAATTCCACTTTGGACAACTCATTTGATGGAGATGATGATTGTATTGAATTCCTCTTTTCAAGAGAACCAAAATCGAGCTAAAAATCATCAAATTTGGACAAGCAAAAATGTGTTTTTGAATTTATCCCCACACATGTGCAAATTGTCAAGGTCGGCCACATCATCGTGTAGGCTCATGAAGCCCAATGGACATGTCTCTTGAGCCCCAACAACTTGTATAAATATAAGAGACCTCAAACTTCATTTGGCATCATCTCACCTCACACATTCTTCTCTCCTTCCCTCTTTGGTACGTACAATTATTGGGCATACCTTTATCTCACACGTGTGGCAACAAAAGGACAAATTGCAGGGCTGAAATTCTAGAGACTGTTGCAGGTTTGACCAACATTGACCAGTGGTGATTTGACCTCCTTTGATTGCAGTTTTTGTGCCAGAATTGCGTTTTTGGAAGGCCACTTCTATTGGCATAGGACCGAGGCATTTTGTTGACTTTGATCGCAGACCAATTGCAGGGCTGATCGTAGAGTTGACCGCAGAGTTTTACTAAGTTTGACCGCTGTTTTTAGGATTTTTCTGGGTTGAACTTGTATGACAACCTTTGACCGAGCTCCAAAGAGGATGATTTGCTGCTACGTTGACCATCTTTGACTTTTTGGTTATGGTTGAATTTGACCGCAGATTTGACAGGACTGTTTTGACTATGATTTGGCAAGTCAGTTTTGAGTTTTTGTACTCTCTCTGCTGAGCATTTGATATAATAATAAGAAGAATTGATCAAAGGGTTTCCCCCCTCTTGGGGGTTTTTACCATGGCATCTGCGAAATGTGGTGTCCTCTTGTCTTAGCTTGTCTTCTGCATTTTGTTATTTCATGTTCAATCTACAGTTACTTTCAATGTGATTGATGGTTAATTTGATTTCTATTGGAAACTAAATTGGAAATTGTCATTGGGCTGCTAAAAGACATTAGAGTAATTATGCTAAGCATACAACATACCATTGTTAGCTAAAATTAACACTTCAAGTGGCTCTTATATACATGTGGCATAAAAGTTATCTCTGCGACATCTCTCATCGACCAGTGGCATCATCACCCACCCCACAATGGCATCAGATCTTCTTGTAGCATGCATTATTATGTGGTTTGGTTGTGCTGATACTCACACATAAACAAAGGCTTGGTTCTAGCTCGTATAGTGGCTCGTTATCTTGATGACATCACATCTATAATTACAGTGATTTGTTCTCTTGGTGACAACATATTCATATGTGGCAATGTTAATTACAGTGGCTTGTTATAGTGGTGGGAACGCATCAATTTATGGCTTGCATTTCTAATTACAGTGGATCTAAATGCTTCAATGCTCGCTAAGATTGCTATGAATTCTCTTTGGCTTGCACAATGCTCACTCTTGGTTTCTATATCTTCTCTGGCTAGCTACAGGCTTGCTCTTGGCATTGCTATGCTTGCTACAGCTTCCAGTAGCATCGACATCATTTTGAGGTTATATTGGTGACTCTGTGATGCAAATTGTTTGTATGCTTTGATCTGATCAAGGTCATTTTCAATTTATGACGATGACCTTTGGTAAAGATGCCAACCAATGATGTGAATAGTGAAGATGACCTTGATGACAACGATCTTCTCTAATACATTTGTTAGTGTTCTTTTATGACAAAGATCTTCTATGATACATGTGACAATGATCATGATATGATTCATGTGATAGTGACCTTGCTCTTATATGATGGCAGTAACCTTGGATGGTGATCTTACTCCTATGATGGTAATGACACTTATCTCTTTGACATGGATATTATTTCTTGCGGTGATATGGAAACAATTTTCTTGGACTATCAGATGTCAATTCACAATCGAAGTTGTGAACTGACTTTGGTTGGCCCTAGGAGGCTTGACGTGATTGATGTATCTCATTATGGATGTACTTTGTATCTTAGTTGAACATTTGATGAATATCTAATAGAAGAAGAATTTGGTTGGAGTTTCCCCCTTGTGGGGTTTTGCCCTGGTCTCTGACCAAAATCTCGGTGTCCCCTTTGTGCATGCTTTTCTTCTATTGTTCCTTTATGTTCTGCTGCAATGTTGATGTTATTGTTCTTTCTACATAATTGTTAACGATATTAAGATTTTATGGGGTTAATGTGATATGTAAATGATGAAAAAACTTAAAATGCAATTATCTACAACAAAGAACAATCTAGCCCTAAGAAAAATTATCAAACAGTACCATAAATCCATGTGCAAGACACTACTTAACCCCATGGAGAAGGGGTTGTTCCCCATTACTTAGACAAAATATCACTATTATATGCAATGTGCGTTAACCTATGTTCCAATACGGTGAGTGTTGAATTTTGTAGCATCGGATGTGCTCTAGCCTTAAGATTTTGTAGAGAGGCTAAGACACATGCATTCTCCAAAACCTAGAAATCGTATGGGAAATTCCACCTGGAGATGATTTAATTAAAATAATTAATCATTTTAAAAGTATTCCTAAGTCTAAACTTAGGAAATGTGATTAATTAAATTGTATTAATTAGATCTGGCGAGAATCTTCTAGATGAAGACGAAGATTGAGTCTAAGCTAATCTTAGCCATTGATTATGTTTTAATCTTGGCCGTTGATACCTCAATGAGTGATTATATGAAGGAACTCGATGTTCACTTAGGAGAACACACTAGTGCAGGTACTCAGTTGCCCAAGCAGATCGATTTTCTCAGTGGCTGAAGTTCGGCAAGAGAAAATCGAATCAGAGGGAGAGCTGCAAGTGGGAGAGAGAGAGAGGGATCAACAATCATCGGAGAGTACAGGGAAATCCTGGAAGGGGCAACGCAGAGGAGGGACGCAGATCACCAACGCAAAGGCAGTGACGCAAGCACTGCGCAGAGGGTGACGCAGTGAGGCCAATGCAAGGACAAAAGGTCCTCTTCGAGGTCAGAAAAAATCCTTGAAGTGTGAGAATTTGTTCAGTAAATTTCTCTCATTATCTCTTCTTCTATTTTGCTATCCAAAATCTTTGTACATGAATTATTGCTGAAGAATAATAAAGAAACCCTCATTTGCTATAGTGGTTTTCCCACATTTGGTTTTTTTCCGGGGATGATTGTCCAAAAATAACTATCATTGTGGTTATACTTGTGCTAGTATTTTTCCTTGCATTTACTTTCCGCAGTATGTTAATTGTGAAGGTTGCAGTAGAATTTATTTCGATATTTACTGTGTAACATCGTAAATAACTTGATTTAGAATTAATAAGTAGAAGAAATAATATCAGTGGTTGCAGTAGGGATTCCGATCTAGGAATTTTCACATGGTATTAGAGCACACACAGGTGAAGCAGGAAGAGCCCAACGCTGAGCAGAAGAGGGAGTTCGAAAACACTGCGTAGGCAGCAGATCGAAAACCCAGAGAAGCTGCGCAATCCATAGACGGGAAGACAAAATTTCGTGAAAAAATTCTTTCTCTAAGTGAGTCGATAGAGAAGAAGATTATTTCGATCAAGATTTGCCAGAGGTAGAGGGAGCATCGCAACAGCTTCAACGCAGAGTAGTTTTTCTACAACAATTCCTGGGCAGAAAAGCGTCACCGATAGAAAGGGAAAATATTACACAAAATTATGGAAAGTCAAGAAGCCTCAGAATTATCTTCCAGATTGGAAGACGAGTTTGTGTGTCTATCGGGTTCGGCATTAGTTGCTATTTGGTATATTGATAGCGGAGCTTCATCTCACATGACTGGTGTAAGAAAATATTTCTCTAGCTATCAAGAAGAACAGATGGACTTCCAGATCACTATGGGCAACAAAACCAAGTCTACTCCAGTAGGGAGAGGCACCATAGAATTTCAGACAAAAGTAGGAACCAACACTAGCCACACTGATGTACTGCATGTATACTAGGATTGGGTATGAACATGATTTCAGTGTCCTAGTTGCAGGACAAAGGGTATGATGTATACTTCGTGAAGAACAAGGTATATGTCAAGCATCCTAGTTGGAAGAGGGTGAGACAGATTGAAGCTAGAAGCAATTTGGGATGAAAGGAACTGATCCCATCAAAGGGTGAGTAATTGGGAGGAGAAGAATCTCTATCTGTTGAGAGAATAGCTGATGAAGGCTCTCGTACATGAGAGTGACAACTAGAGCGAGCTTTGGCATAGGAGGATGGGACACCTACACTACAAGGCTCTTCCTATGTTAGGGAGAATGGTTATAGGTTTTCCAGAGATTAGGGTGGAGCAAGAGGGAGTGTGCAAAGGGTGTTTTCTTGTCAAGCAGGCCAAGTCTGCGTTTCCTCACAACGAGACTAGGTCCAAGGGTGTGTTGGACTTTGTGCATTTAGACATTTGTGGTACTATGTCAATAGATTCAATCACAGGGTCATTGTACTTTACGACATTCATAAAAGATTTTTCTAGGAAGAGTTGGGTCTACTCCTTGAAGACCATGGGTGAAGTCTTCAGTTGATTTCAGGAGACTAAATCTCTTGTGGAGAACCATACTGGGAAGAGAATTAAGGTGCTAAGATTGGATAATGGAGGCGAGTATACCTCGAATGAGTTCTAATGTTTTTGTAGGGCAACAAGGATCAAGAAGGAGCTCACAGTACCTTACAACCCTCAGCAAAATGGGGTCGTCGAGAGGAAAAACAAAACCATAATGGAGGTAGCGAGGGCAATGATTTATGATCAGGAATTGCCTATGTTTTTGTGGGTGGAGGCCTGCAATACACTGTGTATCTACATATTAGGAGTCCTCACAGAGTGTTGAAGAATATGACTCCTGAGGAGATGTTCAAACTTCACATGAGTGAAGCCAAAGGTAAGTCATCTTCACATATTTTGGTAGTCCAATTTATTAAAATAAATCTTCCGGGAAATCACATGAGAAATTTTTTGGACCGACGCGTTTTGAACTACTGAATGTAGTTCATCATCAGGATAATGAAGATTGGTTGTTCTGACTATCATATAAATATCATGCAGAGAAATGAACAGTCAAAACCCATGGAAAATTAGACATTAAAAACGGTAAAAAACAATAAATAAATGAATGAAAACGAAATAAATCTCATCATAAAGTAATAAAAAAATAAAGACCAAGTCAAAAAACAAATAATCAAGATAAAAATAAAAATGAAATAAAATAATCAAAATAGTCAAAATCTTACAAAGACTAATTAAACATAAAATAAAAGTAATAAAATGGAACAAATAAACATATAACTAAATTAAAATAAAATCGAAACTAAAAATAAAGAATTAAATAACATAAAAGGATAAAAATAGTACTACCTAAAATGAAAAAAATCAATAAATAAATGACTGAACACGAAATAAATCCCATCCTTTAAAATATATATATATATATATATATATATATATATAAAATAATAATAATAAAGATTAAGTCAATAAAGATAAAAATAAACATTAAAAATATATAATTAATGAAATAAATAAATAAACTATGAAATAAAATCAACCTTAAAAATTAAAAATAAAGAATTAAATAAAAGGAATTAAAAACATAAAACTACCTAAAAAGAAAAATATACTAAAACTATGTCGGTAATAGAAATAATTTTTAAAGTCTATAATAAAAAAGGAAACATTAAACCCCAAACACCTATAAAGTAAAACACAGGGAAACAAAAGGATAGGAAAACCCAAGAGGAAGGACCACTACTTAGAGCAAAGAGATGGAATCCAACAACTGCTCACTTTCCACCCGTCATCCCTATTCAACGTACGTGGCTTTTTCTCAATCTCAATAGCTTCCCTAAATTTCCGGTGATGGAAATGCTCAACCCTTGCAATGACTCTGGATTCTTCCATACTCTGGATTCTTACACTTATGTTCACGCTCCTATAGAGAAAAGGACTAAGTTGCAGCCCTTGTCAGAAATGGGCATATTTGTGGGATATAGTGAGGGCTCAAAGGCCTACTGAGTCTACATTCTAGGACAAAGGAGAGTTATCGTTAGTCGGGATGTTATATTTAAGGAGGGTAGGACCTTTAGGAGGTCTCATGAGAGAGAGCTAGCAAGGGTAGAGGATCAGGAGCGAGAGGCTCCTAAGGTTGAGCATGGACCACCAACAACAGCAATAGGGGCATAGCCTATAGATCTGGAGGAGGAGTGAGATGTTCCTTTGAGCTCTACTAGGGGGAGGCCAAGATGGGCCTAATAGACTTTGAGAGATGTCGAGGAGCATGTGGAGGCTCCTAAAAGCAATTTTAGGTAGAGCAAACCACCAACAATATTTTCCAGTGATTTGGCCTTGTTAAGTAGCATCAGTGAGTTCGAGGCTTCTACTTTTGGGGAGGATGTTGATCCAAAATATTTTGTTTGAGATGTGTTAAAGAATTACATGTGAAAATTGTAGCTTAAAACAAGGAACTTTAAAGGCATAAACATAAGAAGAGAGATGCAATTAACATCATGCAAGAAGAAACATAATTGATATCGGAATTCGTCCAGGAGGGACTACGTCTCCAAGCCCTGCTCAAATAGTGGGGAGGCCTGCTTTCATTAAGTGGCAAAAAATGAAAGTACAAGTATAAAAATGAAAAATTACACCCTTATACCTCCATAGTTGAAAGTGCTTGAAAATTGTAGACCTCTGATGAAGAAATGGACAACATCGTTGGATTCGTGGCGTCCAGTAGTGCAGAATCCATATAAAATTTGCCTGAATTTGACAATGTGAAAATCTGACCCCTCTAGAAAATGGCTCAGATCATGGTTGTTCCGCCCCCCTCCTGCACACTGCTCATGGTTCCGTTGTCTCGGTTTCCATACCTGCTCTGACCTGCCTGGGCGCACTTTTGAAATGAAAGTTTATATAATAAAAACCTGGTGGACAAACCAAACAAGGTCGTTGGCGTGATGGTTAAGATCTGTAATGGAAGGGAGGGGGTCGGGTGGTCAAACCCCGCCCCCTCTTTTTTTAAGTTGAAATTGTTTTATGAGAATGCACCACACCTTTTTTTAAAAGCCCTGTCGGATTTTTAGCAGTAAATGTGGTATCTTTGGGGGAGGGGGGGTGGCCCGCCCCGCACCCTACGTCGACACCCTTATAACAAGCGGGTTGGGTTGGGTGGTGGGCTTCACAACCCCCGCCCACCCATATATATGAATATGTTTGCGGTCGATAACATGTGCGAGGGGCCCGACGAGGTCATGGCCGTCGACCCCATCTTAATATATATATTTTTTATTATGCGGATTTGATGTCATGGGGTCCGGTGGGGGTCATGGCCTGCCGGACCTATTTTAATATATTTTTTTTGATTTTGAATTTAACTAACCCGCATTTTTTGATTTTTCTAGAATTTGACTGAAGGAGTCAAATTAAGAGAGTCACAATTTTGCCCAGAATCTGCTTGGAGTTGGCCGGAATTCGGTGGTCGGGTTTCTGCAAATTTGTTGCCTCCTTAGTTTGCCACATTACCAAGTCAACCCTTGAACTTTGACTGCTCCTAACTCCTTCATATGGACTCAGAATTGAGTGCCGTCTGTGCTGTTGTAATCAGAAGGACGAGATCTTCAACTTGACATTAAGTTTGCCACATTCCAGACATTTTGATTTTTGAGCCTTTGTACTTAAGCCACTTGTACTTGGACATGTTCGATCCACTTGGATCATTCCTCCCCACCAAAGAGCTTTTGGACCCCAAAAGCCTTATCAATCAATAGGCAAGTGAGGGAATTGCTCCCTTACCTTCACCTTTTCAAGCCATTTAGCTTTACTTGGGTGCATCCCTTTGAAACCAACACGGAGATACTCCACATCTCCTCGTCGTGAAGTCTTGGTTCTTCGATCGAGAATGATGTCCTCTGGCAGTTCATCGAGATATTATGATGCAAAGTCATCCCTTGTAGGCACTGATCCTACCTCCTCGGTGTCCATAATCAATGGTGGTTCATAAAGCTTCAGATTTTCGACATTCACGACCGAGTACATCTTCATGTATACAGGAAAGACGAGTCGGAAAGCATTATTCCCATTCTTCTCCAATATGGTAAATGGACCATACCGGATTGGTTGCAATTTCTTGCCTCCCCCCTTCATTCGATCCTTGCTGATGTGGAACCACACATTGTCACCAACTTGAAATTGATGGTTGACTCGGTGCTTATCATGTCGGGCCTTATATCGAGCCTGACTCTTTTCCAACTGCTCTTGCACTGCTTGGTGAATTGTCTGTATCTGTTGGATGAACCGCTGTGCTTTGTCCCTGTCATCACGTCCACTGGCATCTTCATCCCTTCCATTGATCATGTCAAAAGGGTCCTTTGGTAAGTAACCAAAGCATGTCTCAAATGGTGAACGCTGCGTAGAGGAATGCACTGCTCGATTGTAGGCGTGCTGCACATATGGAAGATGCTCATCCCACAACTTGGGATGTTTGTTGCAATAACCTCGCAACAAGTGTACCACGGTACGGTTGACGACCTCTGTCTGTTCGTCGGTTTGTGGATGGAATGTCGTAGTTCTCTTCAACTTGGTGTCCATCATACACCACAAGCTGGTCCAAAAATCTCCAAGGAAGCGAGAGTCTCGATCTGACATAGTCGATGTGAGCAACCCAAAGTGGCCCCAAACATACTGAAAGAAAAGACAAGCAGTCTGCTCAGCAGTGACCTGCTTTTTACAAGGCATTAATATGCACATTTTACTAAAGTGGTTGACGACAACATACAAACAGTCGTGACCCTTTCTAGACATAGGCAAACCTCCTACAAAGTCCATCAACACACTTTCCCATGGACGGCCCCGAATTGGGAGTGGTGTGTAGAGCTCGAGTTTTCTATTAAAGGGCTTTGAAACAGAACACATCACACATTCCTTTAGAAAACGGGTTACAATGTTTTTCATATGGGGCCAAAAGAAAATACTTTGCAAATGACATAAGGTTTTTTCCAATGTTCCACCAAGTCCCCTAGAGGTGGGAGCGAGGGGGCGAGGGAGCAAGGGAGCAGCCTATGCAAAAGCTCCCTACCAATTTTCAGGAAACGTGGGGGGTTGTCGGGGTCATAAAAATTATAAAATTTAATATTTATAATGTAACTGTATTTTTGCAAGGAATGTATATATGGTCATCATACACTTACATCATGAAAGATAATCATAAATGATAAAATTATAAATTGATGAATGATGAATCATATAACTAAAACAAATTTAAAAGTTAAAAGTTAAAACATACATCATACAATTATACAATCATACATGTAAGTTTGTAAGTTTGTAACTATATAATCATTAATGTAACTACTAACAATGTACAATGAAAATAAAGTTTAAGATATCATATGACATATTATATCAAGATTCAAAATAAAGTTTAAACTGAAGTTTACAACTCAAGTCTGAAACATAAAACAAATAACATAACATAAAGCAAATAAGTTATGTGTGAAGCATAAAACATAAAACATAACATATGAATATCAAATGATATCATCATAATGATAAATGAGCATAAATGCTCAAGGTAATGCCCCACTAGTCTCTGCATCCAGCTTCTGCACGAATATATCAGGATCAACCATGTCACCATCTGAATCAGAATCACTTGGATTGTCAAACATGCTAAGTGGCACACCAACTTTTAACACGAAACCATAAACTAAAAGGGTCGTGAGGCGGTGTGAAGGGGGGTGTGCGGGGGCGTGAGGGAAACGTCCCCTAGAAGTCCCCAAGACCCCCGAGCACGAGGGGGCGAGGAATCTAGACCCCTAGGTGGAGGGGCGAGACCCCGTGTAACACGGGTTTTTTCGACACCAAAATGACCAGACATAAGAGAGGTATGCGCCTCTCGAATTACATGTACCCTTTTTGCTGTGGGTATGCACAATTTGCCAAGGTGATACAATAGGTTCCCTTGCAAATGATAGTTGTCCACCTGTGAACCATGAGTTAGTTTTGCATATATTGCTTTAAAATCATCATCGTTAGCGTATTGTTCAACATAACTTTCAAAAGACAACGAAGCATTATGCAAAATAATAGAAGCAACAATAGGAGGGCAAGAAAACATATTTGCTACTTTGTTACCAGTGCCCTTCTTATACTTTATTACTAGATGAAACTGCTGTAGAAACCCCATCCGCCTGAAATGACGAGATTGTTGTAGCTTGGTCTGTGACTGAAGGTATTGCAAGGGCTGATGATCCGTATGGATAATGGTTTCCTTGCCGATCAGGTAGTGTTTCCACTTTTTCACACTTTGGACCAAGGCATACAGTTCAAGTGGGGTAATTGATGATAGCCTGGGAGAACTTCTCTGAATGGTAACATATTGGCTTCTTCTGCTGCAACAGTACAACTCCCATGGTGTACCCACGGGCATCAGTTTCAATCTCAAAAGGCTACTAGAGATTGGGTAAAGCCAGGACTGGTGCGGTGTTGATTTTCACTTTCAGTGCTTCGAAGGACTCCTACTGATTTCCTCCCCACTGAAAGGCTTGTTTGATACTTGTCAGTGCGTGTAAGGGTGATGCAATAACGAAGAAGTTGGTAATGAACCTCCTCCAGTACTGTACTGCACCTAGAAAACTACGGACCTCTGTTACATTGGTAGGCTTAGGCCATTTTACATACACCTCAACTTTGGAGGGGTCTATTTTCAATTGACCATTACCAACAATATGACCAAGGTAAACCAAAGAGGTTTTCCTGAACTCACACTTTGACAATTTTACATACAATTCTTCCCTCTTTAATACATCAAGCACTTTCTTTACATGGCATACATGTTCATCCCAAGTCCTACTAAAGACAAGAATATCATCTAAATACATAAGGACAAATTCATCAATGAAAGACCTAAAAAGATCATTCATGACCCTCATGAATGTGGCTGGAGCATTGCACAGCCCAAATGGCATCACCATCCATTCGAACAACCTCTGTTTGGTCGCGGTTTTCCACACATCCTGCTCTGCAATTTTGACCTAGTGATAACCACTACGCAAATCCAATTTGGTGAAATAGATAGCATTCTTTAATTGATCTAACAAATCATCAATGCGAGGGAGAGAGTATCGATTTTTCACTGTGATTTTGTTTAGCGCCCGATAATCCACGCACATCCTCCATGTGCCATCTTTCTTGGGTACTAACACGATCGGCGAGCCACAAGGAGAAGTACTTGGCCGAATGACCCCTTGGTTCAACAATTTTTAGACCTGCTTTTTGATCTCCTCCATCTCGATAGATGACATCCTGTACATACCAATATTTGGCAATGGAGCATCATGTTGCAAATAAATCTCATGTTGGATTTATCGTTTCGGAGGCAATCCTCTGGGTTCCTGAAACAACTCATCATTGTTAGAAATAACATCACATAATTCCTGTTTATGAGCCGGATCACATCCTCGGAAAGCGTCAGATGTTTTTGCATCTTTTGCTCTCACAACCATGAGCAAACACCCCTTGCTAGAATTCACCAATCTCTTCATCTGTTTTGCACTTACAAGACTGGCATTGACTTTGGTTTGATGAGCTCTTACAATATACTCTACCCCATCTTTTGTGATTTGGTATTTATTTTCATGTCGAAAGAAAACTGCTTTCCTGTCGTAAAGATAGGGACTCCCTAACACAATACCACAGATATCCAATCGTATGGCATCCAATTCTACTTCATCCACCAGTTTAGAAGCAACTACAAATTTAACCTTACATTGCTTAGTTACATTTAGTTTTACTTTGTCATGTATCCATCCAAGCGGATAAGGTTTCAGATGAGGCTTAACTTTTAAACCTAACTTTTTAACCAAGGATTCTGAGATTAAATTTGCTTGAGAGCCTGAATCAAATAGAGTTTCTACTTTTGTATGATTTATGACAACTCTAATATGAAACAACTCAATTCTCTTTCGTTCATTAGGAAGAGGCTCATTTGATGAACTAGTGCTTTCATGCGATTTAGAATTAACATGAAGAGAATGAGTACCTTTTGTGCCTGCTACTGTGATCAATGCCTCATCGCCAGAGTTGGATCCAAGGTCTTGTTGCGCGCTTGCTACCGTCTTTTGCTTACCCTTTCCTCCATATCTCTTTTGCTTCTTTTATGGGTACAACTTCCAACAATGATCGTCGTCATGACCTTCCTTTTTGTAGTGAGTGCAATAAGGCTTTTCTCCTTCATCCTTCTTCGCTGATGTCATCTTCTTTTCCTTTTCCTTTCCTTTCCCTTTGAATTTGCCATTTGAAGGTTTGGAAGGTGGTTTCTTTGAATGACCATCCTTATCATTTCTGCCCCTGTTTTTAAGATGAATGGCCTTTACACTAGCCGAGTCAATGGTAGTAGGTTCAAACATTAACAATGAATGTCTAATGTAACTATGTAATGATTCAATGTACTTAGTTACAACTTCAGGAGAATCTAATGAAATGCCCAAACTTAGTGCTTGTTTTCTAAATTCCTCGGTAAAGCTTTGTACGTTTTTTCCTTTACCTTGCCTTAGGTACTACCACTCCATTAATGCTTTTTTCTTATAACCCAAGGGATAGAATTGATCTTTAAGTGCAACAATAAAATTTGACCATGAGGAAAGAAGGTTACCCAAATTACTGTTGCCTCGAAGTTTGCTCTCCCACCAGATGAGAGCTGTGCCATTCAGTCGAAGAGAAGCCAACTGGATCTTTGCCTCATCCTCCACAATCTGCTGAATCTTGTAGTAGAGTTCAAGCTGCCTAATCTAGTTGTTAAGTTTCTTTGCATTACTTTCACCATTATACATGGGTAGATCAAATTTGACATCTAACTTAAAGAAAAGTTTATTAGATGCATTTCTAGAATTCCTATGATGATGGTGAGAAGAGGAGGAAGAACTTTCACTTGTTGGAGGAGAAGGAGGTGGATCTCCTCCATTATCTCCATTACCTCCATGCCCTGAACCTTGTCCTTCTGAAGCATTCTCCCTTGCTTTCTCTAGTCTCTAAAGTCTAGAGAACAATTTCTCAACCCAGTCTGCCATGGTGTAGAAGGTCTTACGGAAGTTGAGCTCCTCTTCATTTCGAACCTCGTCACCCATGTCCCTTCTCCGATGTGCACGTCCTGCTTCGGGATCAAAAGACTGTAGTTTCCCTTCGCCTCTTCGTAGCCTGTTTCTAGTTAGCATACAAGCATGTAATTCACATCTACAAACACCTGCTCTGATACCACTTGATCCAAAATCTTTTGTTTGAGATGTGTTAAAGAATTACATGTGAAAATTGTAGCTTAAAACAAGAAACTTTAAAGGCATAAACAAAAGAAGAGAGAAGCAATTAACATCATGCAAGAAGACATAAATTGATATCGGAGTTCGTCCAGGAGGGACTATGTCTCTAGGCCCTACTCAAATAGTGGGGAGGCCCTCTTTCATTAGGTAACAAAAAATGGAAGTACAAGTATAAAAATGACAAATTACATCCTTATACCTCCATAGCTGAAAGTGCCCAAAAATTGAAGACCTCTAATGAAGAAATGGACAGTACCGTTGGATTTGTGGTGTCGAGTAGTGCAAAATCCATATAAAATTTGCCTAAATCTAACAAAGTGAAAATCTGACCCCTCTGGAAAATGGCTCAGATCATGGTTCCGCCCCCCTCCTGCACACTGCTCATGGTTCCACTGTCTCGGTTTTCGTGCCCGCTCCTGACCTGCCTGGGCGCACTTCTGAAATGAAAGTTTATATAATAAAAACCTGGCGGACAAACCAAACAAGGCCGTTGGCCTGATGGTTAAGATCCATAATGGAAGGGAGGGGGTTGGGTGGTCAAATCCTGCCCCCTCTTTTTTTAAGTTGAAATCATTTTATGAGAATGCGCCACGCCTTTTTTTAAAAGCCCCATTGGATTTTTAATAGTAAATGTGGTGTCTTTTGGGGGCGGGGGGGGCGGGCCCGCCCCGTACCATCCGCTGACACCCTTATAACAAGCGGGTTGGGTTGGGCGGTGGGGTTCACAACCCCCGCCCACCCATATATATGAATATGGTTGCGGTCGGTAACATGTGCAAGGGGCCCGATGGGGCCATGGCTGCCGGCCCCATCTTAATATATATATTTTTTACTATGCGGATATGATGCCGTGGGGTCGAACATGGTCATGGCCTGTCGGACCTATTTTAATATATTTTTTTTGATTTTGAATTTAACCAACCCGCATTTTTTTTATTTTTCTAGAATTTGACTGAAGAAGTCAAAATTAAGAGACCCACAATTTCGCCTAGAATCCGGTGGTCGGGTTTCTGCAAATTTGTTGCCTCCTTAGTCTGACACATCACTAAGTCAACCCTCGAACTTTGATTGCTCCTAACTCCTTTATACAGACTTGAAATTGAGTGCCGTTTGCGCCGTTGGAATCAGAAAGACGAGATCTTCAACATGACATTAAGTTTTCCACATTCTAGACATTTTGATTTTTGAGCCTTTGTACTTAAGCCACTTGTATTTGGACCTATTCGATCCACCTGGATCAGATGTAGATTTGCAAGTCTGAAGGGATGCCATGGTGGAGTATAGCTCCATCATGAGGAATGATGTGTAGGACATAGTGCCAAGGTCCGAGGGAAAATCAATAGTCACTTCTCAATGGATCTACAAGGTCAAACGTGTAGCTGATGGAAGTGTCGAGTGGTGTAAAACGAGGTTTGTGACGAGAGGGCTCTACCGACATGAGGGAGTGCTCAGTGAAGTACAAGGAGACATTCACACTTGTCGCTAGATATGCATCTATTAGGGTGGTCATATCTATTGCTTCCTCGATGGGGTAATTGAGGAGGAGGTGTATATTGAGTAGTCTCAAGGATTTGAGGTGCATGGGAGAGAGCCTCATGCAGATAGAAGTAGGCCCTTTATGGGTTGAAGTAGGCTCTGCGTGCATGGTACACTAGGAGTGATGGATATCTTCTTGCTTTTGGGCTTCACCAAGAGTGAGGTGGACTTCAACTTGTACTATGTACTTGTTGAGGGTGAGCTGCTCATCTTCGTACTTTATGTTGACGATTCTTTCTTGATTGGATCGAAGAAACTCATAGGGATGTGCAAGGATGATCTTGCTTTAGAGTTTGAGATGCAGAACATTGGCTCGATGCACTGCTTTTTTGTGATTGGAGGTGTGGTAGTAGCTAGGGAAGATTTTCCTTAGGTAGGGCAAGTACGCAATTGAGATCTTAAGGAGGTTCAAGATGGAGGATTGTAGGCCTATGATCACTGATGATCACTGACTTGAAGAAGTTGAGTGCTTCGAGGGTGAGTTGGTGGATCCCACATTGTATAGGTCGCTGATAGGTTCCTTGATGTATCTGGTCAACACTAGGTAGGATATCTATTTTGTTGTGAACACACTCAACCAGTTCATGGTGGAGTTGAGACAGGGTAATTGAGTGGCAACAAAGCATGTGCTGAGGTACTTGCAAAGTACAATGGACTTTGGGCTTTAGATACGTTGGAGTTGGCGGAGTGGAGTTGCACAGGTACAAAAACTTTGATTGGGAAGGGAGTGCTATGGACAGAAAATCAACATTTGGATGTTGTTTCATCTTGGGATCAACCATGATGTCATGGTACAAGAGGAAGCAATAGTCAATGGCACTTAGTTTAGCAAAGGTAGAGTACATGGCGACGAGTATGGCAAGTTGTCAAGTAGTATGACTTTGCAAGATGCTTGTAGGATTATTTGGTTTGGTGATGGGGCCAATAGGATTCATTGTGACAATCAGAGTTGCATTAAGGTGTCTGAGAATACTGTGATTCATGATCAGTCCAAGCATATCAAGTTCATATATCACTTCATTAAAGACATAGTCCAAAGAGGTGCTGTGAGATTTGCAGTATATTTCCACAGAGGAGAAGGTGGCAGATATTCTCACTAAGCCTCTAGTGAAAGCGAAGTTTGTGAAGTATAGAGACAAGCTGGGAATAGTGGAGAATCCCTTCCTTGCTAAAAAGGAGTGTTGAAGCTTGTGGTAGCTTCGGAAGCTCTTCTGCATTTGCTTGGTGTCTTAGCATGCAAGAGATGATTAATTTCCTCTTTAGGTGCTTGCTTGATAGAGCAAATGTTTAACTTAGGAAAAGTACAATAAATAAACTAAATTAATTATTGTGGGCTATTAAGTTGATTTCTAAGGATAAATAATAAAAATATTTAAGTGACTTAGAAATGATCTCAACCGTTGATCTCCTAGATCTTCTAGAAGGGAGATTAGGGTTAGGGATTTGGGCTTGATGAAGTTTATAAAATGAGCCTAAGGGAGAGGTGAAGACATGCAAGTGGAGAAAACAATTTTTTCTAGAGCGAGAGGCTTAGCTATACTATAGCATAGAGGAGGAAGAGTGCAGGTGGATTCGAGAGCATTTCTAGGAGGCCGAATTGCTGGAGATTGCAGGGTCACATTGTTAGAGAGGCTGATTTTCCAAGGCCAAATTTCCAGAGGTGCAAACGCTGTTCGAAGGGAAGGTGCAGGGTGAAGTTGTTGGTGAGAGGTGGGCTGAAATTCTCCAGATCGAATTTCTTCAGAGGCTAATTTCTTGTGGGCCGAAATTCCTAGGGCCGAATTCTTCTAGAGGGGCCGAGTTGCAGGTTCCAATTAATGCATATTTCCTTGTAATTTCTCTGTGGGTCGAAACCCTGATTTTCCTTAGATTAATTAATGAAGGAGAATTGTTCTGGGTGTTTCTTTGTTGTTATGTGTGATTGATCTCTCTGTTTTTTTAATTTTTGCTGCATATAAATTTCTAGAAGTTAGAATACCAGTGATTTTATTTTTCAACAATTCAGAATTTATTTGGATAATAAAATAAATTTCTAGAAACAAATAATTGTTGCAAGAAAATAAATCTCGGCTGTTATTATGAGATTTAACATGAACTTTTATAGTTAACCTTGTTGTAAACTTGTTTCGATTTTGAGGCCTTTGTTCCAATGGGACAATAGCAGCTAGTAATTTGTGCACACATAAAGTTTGGAATCAACAGATCATTCTAGGCATGACAATGGGATTTAAATCCATCTATCTATAAGAATTATTTATACATTAGATGGAGTCCCTATACATAAAGGAAAACACAAAGGTGTTTTTATTTTTTATTTTGTTTCAAGATGGCACTCTCAAAATTCTGGGAAGTTGTGAAATGGGATATTTATAAACAGAGGTATTAGAAAGGAATATATAACTTGTATACATATGTAATAATTAATCATGTATGGACATGAATTTCCAATTTTCCAATTTATAAACTCTTTCATTATTGTTTAGTGATAAACTGTTTAATTTCTAGTTCATAAGTTATGGAGCTTACCAATGCCTAATTTAAAAAAAGAAAAAAAAAACACCTTTTTCAGTACAAAAATGGCATTTTTATACTTGATTCTGCCAGAAAATGTTTTGAGAAATGAGATAACTGTAAATAGATGTTCTAGGAAGGAATACATAATAAGGCACTTTCAAAATTCTGGGAAGTTGTGAAATAAGAAATATCTAAACAGTGATATTAGGAAGGAATACATAACTTGTATATCATCATGCCCAAAATACATGACTTGTATATAGAATCTAGATGTATGGGCATGAATTTTCAAATTTTCATGTTGTAAACTTTTTCCTTATTGTTTAGTAATAAAATCTCTAATTTCTAGTTCCTAAGTTATGGTGCCTACCATTGCCCAAGTTAAAATGAATAAAACATTTTTTTGAGTAGGAATACATTTCAAAGATTCATTTTGTAAACTCTTTTGTTACTGTTTAGTAATAAAATCTCTAATTTCTAGTTCCTAAGTTATGGTGCATACCAATGCCTAATTAAAAATGAAAAAATGATTTTTTGAGTACAAATATGGCCTTCCTATAATTGAATCTGCCAGAAAATGAGAAATAAGATAGCTATAGATAGATATTTTAGGAAGGAATACATAATTTATAGGCATTGAATTTTCAAATTTTCATTTTAGAAACTCTTTCTTTATTGTTTAGTAGTGAATTTTTTAATTCTTAGTTTCAAGTTATGGGGCTTAGCAATGCCTAATTTAAAATGAAAAAAACACTTTTTTTTCACTACAGAAATATAATTCCTATACTTGAAATCTGCAAGAAAATGTTTTGAGAAATATTTCTGAGAAGTTTCCTCAGAGTTTACATAGAAGTTTGATAGTGGAAATGTTTCCTGTATGGAAGGAAGCCTCAAGTGGGATATTTTAGTGTTATTAATTGTTATAATAGAACAATTAGCTAGGGAATGCTGTTGTTTGAGTTCAGATGATTTTTATACTTGTGTGTCTCGATGATTGAAATTCTAGAACTGCTCACTTCATTATTTGTCATGAATTGGTTCAGTGTATGTGGTAAACATTTTTTTGTGCATGCAGGAATGGGCAGGAAAGGCAAGAGTAGTAAGGGTGATGCCAAACACACCTTGTCTTGTTGGTGAAAGTGCAGCAGGTGATTGATATATTCTAGCTTTTGACAATTTTTTTATTCTTGCTGATGGGTTTCTGTCATAATTTTTTTTCCAAGGAAAGCCTTGCGGGGCAATCTCGGTTTACTTTCTGGCATTTTGTGGGTGTTACCCAATGACCTGTTGGTGTTGATCACAATGTCGCACCCAGTAGGGATGTTGAGTGAGGTATGCAACAGGGGCAGGCTTCATAGGGATTTGACCTTGAGACCTCCCACTTGAAGCTGAAAGCACTCAACTACTTGAGCTATTCTATTGGGTTAGTTCTGCTAAGTACTTTAATATCTAAAGTATATACAATATATTCAAACTTCTAGTACTTTATAGTATTGAAACATGCAAATTTAAATTTTACAAACTATAAAGGGAAAAATTAAAACTTAAAAAATTAATGTTAAAAGTTTAACAAACTTTAAAAAGATAAAAATAAAACTTTGAATGTTATAACTTTTATTTGACGATAACATTTAAAATTAGTGGGTTGAACTATTGTAGTAAAATTGTTGCTCCAAGATTGGTTAGTGGCTCCTATAGCATTTCATTGTTGCTATACGGATCGACCTCTAGCCCGGTAGCGAAGGGCATTTTTTATAACTTATAACACAGCTAGGATATGGTTGTATCCTATTATAACATTGTGTGTCATGGTTGTATCAGGATCAAATTTGTACCATATGGGATATGACATATCTTGAGGCTTGGGGTCGATGTATCTGATGTCACAACTGTCCAGCAAATGGAGCTTCTCATGCTTAGCACAAACCCAACTTGGATGATGTTAATTTTTCATCAAGAATTGTTCTATGCTGAAACTATCATTTCATCAATTTCCAATAGCATCCAAAATACAATCTCCACTTCTTCAAATAACCAATAGTAGATAGAACAATTATACAATTTGTGCATTGAAAGACAGCCAAGAGACAAGAGAGAGAGAGAGTCAACAAATGTCAACTCTTGTGCAAATCTGTCGAAGTCAACAGCAGTCGACAGCAGCAATGTGTGCCTTAACCAGTCAACAAAGTAGTCCTCCAAGAACTCGGTCAAAGGTCAATAAATTCAGCCTTTTTGCTGGTCAACCAGCGGTCAAAACAGTCCAAATATGAGCTGCCAAACTTGGTCAAAACAGCGATGTAGCCTGCGGTCAAAGTCTGCAATAGGTCTGCAGTCGAAGTGCCCAGACTTCCTCTGTTTTTGTGCCAAAGAATGCGGCCTTCCCAAACAGGGATACCCTCAAAAGATTGAACCAAAATTTTGCAAAGTCAAAGACAACACTGGTCAACGTTCAGATTTCAGCCACCTGTGATTTTTGTCCTCTTTCTCCTTTGCACATGTGAGAGAAGCCTGCAATCCTTGAGCTGTACGAACCAACCCAACTTAGAAAGAAAGAAAGAAAGAAAGAAAGAATTTTTAATGTCCACGAGGCTAAAAATAGCCTATGGGACAGATTGCTTCTCTATCTGACTCTTGTATTCGGCCCTTTTCCTGTGAAGTTTTACAATGAGCACTCCCAGCTTATCGACAAACTCTTCGCTAAATAGATTATTCCAAGAATTAGCTGCCAGAATACCTGCATAGTTTTCTCTGGTGTCCTTGAAGGCCTCACATTCTAGAATGAAATGTTTTTCTGTTTCCACTTTTCCGGAGGAGCAAAAAATACATACTCTTTCTTCCCACATTTCTTTTGGCCTTTTCCAGCGCCCTGTTTCACAACGGAGTTGATGAGAACTAGTCCTTAATTGAGCAATAAGAATTTTAGATCTCCAAGAAATATCAGCCCCTATGTATGCCTTTTGTTGATGGTTATGTGTGGGGTTAAACTCTTCTATGTAGTACTTCTTCTTTCTCTCTAGCTCTTTCTTCCAAGTATGTTTATGAAATTTATCCATAACAAAAGTTTTTATCTCTTTACTGTTTGTAGGACACATGCTCAAGCAAATACCCCATTTACTAAACCATTTGTTATTTTGCCGCATCCAAGTCTTCTGTCTTTTACACAATCTGTCACTAAACACAACCTTAGGCCATCTATCCTCTTTCATTTGCTCAATTTTTTTCAGATACCTTATGACTCGCACCATAGCAATTGCTTCAATAGGAGCAGCCCCTGTTTCACTTAACAGGATAGCATAAGGATAGATGATGTTAATTTTTCATCAAGAATTGTTCTATATGCTGAAACTATCATTTCATCAATTTCCAATAGCATCCAAAATACAATTTCCACTTCTTCAAATAACCAATAGTAGAGAGAACAATTATACAATTTGTGCAATGAAAGACAGCCAAGAGAGAGAGAGAGAGAGAGAGAGAGAGAGAGAGTCAACAAAAGTCAACTCTTGTGCAAATCTGTCCAAGTCAACAGCAGTCAACAGCAGCAATGTGTGCCCTAACCAGTCAACAAAATAGTCCTCCAAGAGCTTGGTCAAAGGTCAATAAATTCAGCCTTTTTGCTGGTCAATCAGCAGTCAAAACAGTCCAAATATGAGCGGTCAAACTTGGTGAAAACAGTGATGTAGCCTACTGTCAAAGTCTGCAATAGGTCTGTAGTCAAAGTGCCCAGACTTCCTCTGTTTTTGTGCCAAAGAATGCGGCCTTCCCAAACAGAGATACCCTCAAAAGATTGAACCAAAATTTTGCAAAGTCAAAAACAACGCTGGTCAATGTTCAGATTTTGGCCACCTGTGATTTTTGTCCTCTTTCTCCTTTGCACATGTGAGAGAAGCCTGCAATCCTTGAGCTGTACGAACCAATCAAATGAGGAGAGAGAAGAACATGTTGTTGTGCCAAATTAAGTCTCTGGAGGGTTGCTCATTTTTAGGCCGACCTGAACACACTTCAAAAATATATTTTTCCTTGTCCAAATTGAGTGCTTCAAAAGTCAATTTTGGTCCTCTCGGAAAGAGGAATTCAATGAAATGGTTGGAATTTATCACTGAGTTGCCAAATTAACACTCCCTCTTAGCTAGGGATAAATTCCAACTATACGATGTGATCATCATAAGTACCCCTGCTCATCTCTGATTGTCTCTCATCTCATGCTGAACACTCTCGAATCTAAAGAAGAGGAATTGCTGCAAGGGAGCTCCAAGTACCACCCTGACTCTATCGCCATCTGAGAGACTCAGCTACCACTTAGAATCATCATCATTGGGGAGCTATGGCTACCACTCAGAACTAAAGAAAATGGGCGAGATCAACCTACCCCATGTGAAAATTCCAAGTCCTAGATCTGGAATCCTACTGTAGCTAACTGAATTAACTTCTCCTACTTGTAAATTACATTAACAAGTTATTTGCAGATTTCTTCTGTAAACATTGAAGTAATTACTGCTACAACCTTCACTTAATTAATTTAGATGTGGAAAGAGGAAACTGAGCAAAAGAAAAACATCACACAAGACACCATTATTTTTGGACAAATGCCCTCGGAAAAACCCAATGCGGGAAAACCGGTGTAGCAGATCTGAGGGTTTTATTAGTAAGCAACAGTAAATTCTGAATACATCTCTGAATGTCACTTCGGACAATTCAGTTACACAAAATATCACTGACAGAAAGATTAGTGAGGTTACCTCATACTATCACTGGAAATCCTGGCTGATCCGGCCATTGACTGAGATGCCTCTGATAGGCGCTGCGCAGTCCCAACATCAACCCTTCTGGGCACTGCGTCACTCAACTTGTGAATTGATCTACTCCTCAAAAATTTCGATTTCTGCCTCTCGATCTCGCACCCTAGCTCCCGACTTCTGTGTTGTCACTCCGTAATTTGTAAGGTTGGCAAGAACAAACGACAGAGGACAGCATCAAACCACTTTGGAGTCCAGGACCTAGCCTTCCTAGACTCAGAGAGGGCTCTCTTTGTTTTTATGATTTAACTTGATGATTATAACTGCTGATATTAGGCTAGTTACAGTGATGGGGGTTGTTTGTTTATTTGATGGTGTGGTTGGACAGATAGGGCTGCAGGGACTAATCCATTGGGCTATGGAGTCAAAAGACTGGAATGGCACATCAACATCAAGAGCATTACAAGGCAAGCTAACTGTGCTAAATGGATCTTTAGAGTTGTATGAATATGAGGTGAAAGAAATAGTCAGGTTCAGTTGTGACTAAAGAGCAGTTAAGAATTCTTTAATCAGACTTCAGCAGAAAACATTAAGACTGTAAATGCAGACAGAATTAAGGTGCTCCGACAACAAATCTTAATCTAAAATTTCTGATTTACAATTAGATGAACAGATGCACAATAGAGAAAACAACGGAAACATTTAAACAGAGAAGTAGCACATCACCATTTTGTCACAACTCAAGAATCCTGTAAATGGTCTTTGATTATTGATGTCCAGCTCCAAAATTACAGTGCTCCAATATAGTAGTTCTTACAATGCAGGGGCTAACCATATCCAAGACTTGTTAATGAAAATTCAAGTGGTATTTAACTAACACTTAGTCGGTTGCCCTAATTTACTTTGGCAAACTTCATTAATTACAAAAAAACTGAATTTAGACAACTGTGGCCATGCAAGGCCCGAACAAAAAACATCTGACAAACATCGCCTATAGAATTAATTTTGGTAACTCTTCAAGAACGTAAAACTCAAGCGACTCTTCATGAATAAAAAAGATGGCTTGGAGGCGGCTGATATGGTTGCGAGGAGGCTACGATGGATGGCTTTGACATCTGGCTCTGTTTTGCAGAAAACTGGTGTTTAGTAATTCATCTGGTACAGTGCTGGCCACTT
Source organism: Pinus albicaulis (assembly GCA_034641835.2). Taxonomy (NCBI): domain Eukaryota; kingdom Viridiplantae; phylum Streptophyta; class Pinopsida; order Pinales; family Pinaceae; genus Pinus; species Pinus albicaulis. Next base: position 409,835,291 of record CM076569.1, on the reverse strand, counting down.
CTCATTGATTGGTGTCGGTGCTGGTGCGTTCTACTGCTTTTTTGCTTCTGCACAACCGTTCTGCCTGAATGTCCTTTGCCCGACTCGACCTCCTGTGCTCGCACACCTTGTCGGGGCTTATTTCCAGCCTAAGTCCTTTATGCCGTCATAACATAGCAAGTTTGGTTAAAACGCCTTTTGCTGCCCGCCTCGACCTTCTTGCCATGTTTCAACCCTTTTTCAAATAAAACAACGCAAAACTCATTTGCCCGGACCTGAATTGTATGTAAAATTGTAGTTTTGAAGCCGCATCACATCCGCGCACTTCGCAGTATTTACAATTTAAGTTGTGAAGAATGTAATTGGCGGTGCGATGCGAAGTGGGAGGTGACGTGGAGGGAAAAGTGGAACCAGACCGCAGCTCGCAGATCGCACATTTTAATGTTTACCCGTAAATGGGGCAGGCAAACACTAAATCCTGCGAAGTGTGAAGTGCGGGGAGAAAGGAGGGGACGTGGATGAGAGGTGGGGCCCGACTGCCGCCCGCAGATCGCAAGTCTTAACTTTTAGCAGCAAAGGTAAACTATAAGGGATGCGAAGTGCGATGTGCACCGATTAGATGATGATGTGGCAAGATGGGGCGCACTGCGTCGGTGAAGTTATAAGGCGACGAATGTTTCCGCAGTAAGGTACGTTTATGATGTTTTATATGATATGTCAATGTATTTCAACGTATTTCAAATGGTTGTGGAGTGGGGGGGCAGAGCTGTTGTGGTGGGGCCCTGACCACATCGCAAGTTAAAAGAAATACCTTGCGGGCGCTTAAACAATAAGTTGTAATGTTTGCGAAATGCGATGGATGGCGGGGGGAAGGGGTGACGTGTCAGGGTACTGGCCCACCTTAATCACAATTGGGGAGATGGGAAAGTGGAAGGTAAAACAATGTTATGGCGGTGAAAAAGGTAAATTAGAGAAATGAAGCAGAAAGGCGAAAAAGGTAAGGTTTTGGTGACTTTCAAGGGAAATGAAATGAAAAAGGAAGTGTGGCGGGTGGCTGGGTCCCACTCCATCGCATATCGCCTTAGGAAGGTTATATCATGAACTTAAAACCCAAGGTTGGTTTTCGAAGGGGTCCTAAGGTGATAAGCGGTAATAGAGAAGGGGATGCGAAATTGCGGAAGGGTGACACGTAGCGGGGATGGTGGTAAGGGATACCACTCATTTCAGACCCCCCCCATGGTTAAAGTTCGAAAGCTGCGGGGAGTGCGAAATGAAACAAGGACTGTCAGATGAGGAGGGGGTGAGTGGAGATGGAGAAAGGGTGGAGGGCGATGACATTTCTTTGTTGTTCGTAGGAGACTCGTTCACGACTTGCCCGCGTTCACGACTTGACCTGCTTAGGGTGCACGACTCGACCCAAACATGCACGACTCTCCCCTTGCTATTTTTTGTGCCTTAACTGCTTCTCTGCTGCCTTTGTCTTTGCCAATTGTCTAATACTTTGAAAAAGATTTTGAATATTGACATTTATGTAAGATATGAAAAATTTGCAAAGAGAAAATAATCAGTCACCTTGTGATACTGTACATTACAGGGTTCTAACATTCTGAAATCGATTCTTCAGCAAACCCTTTGGATTTCCTCTTGCTCTCTGCACAACCTCTGCATAGCTCTGCGTCAACCTCTTAGGCTCTGCGCTGGAGCTGTTGGATCTCTCTCTGCCCTTCTCTGCTAATGATTCTCTGGCTGAGAAAGATATCTCTTCGTATACTGTCTCTACCTCTCTTTGCAAAATATCTCTAGGTCAAAGTTTCTCCTTGAGCACTGCTCACTAAAGAAATCGATCACTTGATCCTTTCGGTGTATCTTCCAAATTACCCTGAAGCCTTCCTTTACAATCTTCTCATTGAAACTTCAACGACCGAGATTAGATCTCCAATCAACGACTAAGATTACATTTTGACTTAATTTGCTTTTTCTAGAAGTTACACCCACAGTTTAGATTAATACCCATTAATTATTTTAATTTTTTAAGTTTAGACTTAGGGTCCCATTAAAAATAATTAATTTATCAAATAAAAATGTCTCTGGGTGGAATTTCCCAAAACAATTTCTGGGTTATCTGGAATACATGTGTCTAAGCCTCTCCACAAAGTTTGAGACTTAGAGCACCTCTGATGCTACCATAAATCAACACTCCCTCTTAGCGAGGAATGTGCTCTAGCAAATATGCCTTGCTGCACTGTTAAAATTGGACAACTAGGTCCAAACTCCGGGTTGTGCTGCTCAGATGACGATCCCAATATTTTTATTGGATTCCTCTTTCGGAGAGGTGTAAGATTGATCTAAAGATCATCTCGATCGGATGAGCAGAACATGTACTTTGAATTTATTCCATTTATGTGCTAGGTCGGCCTGGAATAAAATATAGACTTAAATGTCTTAAAGGACGTGTCACACACCCCCAAAGATTCCTATATATTGGAGAGACTTAGAGTTCATTTGACACATATTGTGGTGGAGGAATTCTCTCTCTCTGGACCGCATTGGAGCTGTGATATATATATGCACTGTTCTTTGTTTGGGTTGTTCTGGGTTATATGTGTGACACGCTTGGCAGAATGACCTATTGGAGACTTCGCTGGTTGAAGCATCCTGCTGATCGCCGTAATGCCACCATTTCCTATCTCTATTTCGGCTTGTCTTCTATTGATCTGTTAGTATGTTCTATCTTCTTCAGTATTGTGCCCTAATCTGAAATGGCATAGAACATTAGCTTAAATTAACATGGTATCAGAGCTAGGACAAGACAACGCCCAGCTTATGTCAAGGATCTAGGGCAGCAAGATGAGGGCTATTCTAAGGGAAAATAAGGGTGCCATTAAAGCTGTGTGGTAGGCCGCAGGCCATACCACTAGAGAAACAATAGCGTAGAAACTGAAGGGCAGCATACGGATGGACAACACATGCATTCCATCACCATTTTTTCACTCGCATAGTCCTCGACTCAGGCAGGTACAGGCAGGCAGTCAACAAACACGGAATCATTGAAACTAAGTCAACGCCCTTGCTCATCACTGACCTTTCGGCATACTGAAATGCTTCCGCTGGCACAAATCTTATCACGTGCAGTTAAATTGAAATCACGTGAACTTACATGTCAGATCTGGCGGAATTTAATCCAGAGTATGTTGTCGGCGTAATGAATTTATGGAGTCTTGACGATATATATGAAACGAATACTTGCAACCTACAGGCATTCAGACACGCCTATACTCCCCCAAATTTGCGATTAAATCAAGTGGTCTGGTTGAAAGCTTCCACAGAAAGTTCAAATGAACAAAAATTATGTGCGACCGCAATCCCTCTTTCGCAATCTGCAATCTTGTTAATCATAGCGTGGCTCGGAACACCACATCCGAGGTTTGATTTCTTTTGCGTCAACTTTCGTGGGCTAATGGCATGTCCAACTATGATGGAGATCGATGACGAAGCCATCGTCCATCGTCCAGGGCTTGGACGCGGGCGATACAGGGAGAGACATTAAAGTTTATAGGTACTTCGGGCAATCGATCCTGTGGTTTGGAAACTGTGGCAACCTCAGACTTGTGATTATTAAGATCATACTAAAGCAACCCGAGTTCGAATCTGGGTAATTGAAACTCGTAAAAATTGATGCAACCCCATCCTCAACTGGTATGCAGTATTCGCAGTCCAATAATACTCGGACCTGTAAGTATATTACAGTCACCTATTTAAAGCTTGGACCTGTAATCTCAAGCCTGAAATCTTCGGAGCTGACGCTAGAAACATCTGGAGGCTCGGACCTGTTGCTGAATTCGACCTCTGCTTGGGCAGATTTTCCTTATCTATCTTGGATCACTGAATTGTTGTCAGAGCTGTTTTTTTTAAAGCCACTACAGCAGCTCGAAATTGTAGTCCTATGAAGGAGATTCATAAAATAGTTTGGTTCTGTTGAGGAATACCTTTGTTGCATTGTGGATTGGTGGGGAAACAACATTAACGCAGACTTTGGTATTGAAGCATTTGAAAAAAAATCAGATTTGCCAACAAAGACGTCACAGTTAGGCCGAGAAGGAAGAGTTCAGGGAATAATATCCTCAGACTCAAACATAGGAGCTATAACCTCAGTTTTGTGGATCGGATCTATTACAGTGACAGTCTAGCATAATACTCTTGAACTATGGGTCAGGGTGTTGGTTGAGCTACATCAAATTCTGAGCATCAACTGTCATTCAAATTCAAACCTGCAGTGCATTAAATTATTTTTTTGTTGAGATAGCTACAGCATTTGGAGCATTTTGATAAGTGAAGCTTTGGATAGTGAATCTTTTGGATACCTGAAGTATAAAGCTATGTAATATTCCTAATTAGCACCGCTAATTGGAATATTTGATTTTTGTATAGTTTTGCCGACTATAGCTAATTAATAAATAAAAGTGAGAAAAGGGGTCTAACTCATTTAAATAAAATAAAGTGTTTCCCTAGTAGAGGCAATGTTGTAACTTAAGGGGGAGCCTTGGGGGTCCACACCACACATGAGAGGAGGCTCACGTAGCCTCTAGAAGCAACTGCGCAGGCATAGGAGGAGCTTATGGAGAGAGGGGACGCAGTTAGGGTTTTGAGGGGAGCTAGCACTATAAAAGGTGGGAGTTTCACCTCATTCGGCATTATTGATATTGTTGATGATATTGAGCTAGACTTCTGTCTACTTGAGCACGCTGGCTGTTTAGTCGGTCTGCAGCACTGGTTAGTGCGACTGAGTGTCTCCGGTCGAAGATTTCACCCTTGGCCCCGGGGGACTTCGAGTGCCTGCTCGGGCAAGGTTTTTCTTCAGTCTTTAGCAGGAGATTTGCAGGTGTTTTGTTGGGAGTTTTGCTTAGGAGCTGAGCTTCATTGGGTGACTGCGCAGTCCTTGGAGGGAGGACGCAGTTTGAGTTGGAGCTGTTCAGTGGTAGAGATTTCTGCAGGAGATTCAGGCCTATTCCGGTGTGGAGGTTCAACGTTTATCATTTGGTGAGTTTCCTGAGGAGTTGTGGCCCCATTTCAGTCTATTTCAGTTGGTGTTTGCGCAGTTCTTGGAGGGACAGCGTTTTTCTAGGAGGAGGGTTTCTGGGGTGATTTTCGGAGGTGGTCCGTTTTGTATATGGTTTCTGGGTTTTGTCCGGGGTGGTGAGTTCAGGTGGTCTGCCGATTTTCAGCTCATTCCGGCAAGGGGATCAGCCCCTAGCTTCAGTTCATTCTAGCAGCAACAGTTTACGGCAGTTTCTCTCAGCAGCTGGGATACAGTTTCTGTAGCAGCCGTTTCCTGTTTTTCTGAGAGGGTTCTTCACTTGCCTTGAGCAAGGATAGGTGCATTTATTCTGATTATCCATTGTATCTCATTATATTCTCAGATTAATAAAATGGCTTAGCATTTCCGGCATTTTTATGTATATTTGCTTTATGTTCTATTTTCGGCATTTCCTATATTGTCGTATGCTTGTATTGCTGTCTATTTCCCGTTGGGGATATTACAGTGGTATCAGAGCATAGTTCTGGCTCAGCCTGTGGAGCTGGTAGTCTATGGCAAATATGAGGATCACAATGCCTACATTCTTACTTGAAGTACCGAGGCAACATGGTCGTATACCCCTTGAAGATTATTTCAGAGAATGGACATCCAAGGGGGAAGACTTCAAAGCAGTTTGTCCCTTCAAAGATTACTGTTGGCTCAGGCAGGATGAAGGAGGAAGGTACAGTGAAAGTAACAGTGGGTTTTCTACCATGCAGAGTTCAGATTTGCAGCGTACCATTGGGAGATCACCTCTTCCCATGCATGAGGGATCCACTAGTCCCTGTGAGTCTAAGCCCAAGAAGACTGGAACGATGAAAGAGAAGAATTTCTTCTCATATCTTTTTGGATTCAGAGGAAATTCATCCACCGTAGAGGAAGTCAAGAAGATTGAAGAGAAAGAAGAGGAAGTACCATGCGCTTCCGATTCTCATCAAGAAGAGATCACATCACCTTGTGAGGAGGCTTGTGAATACGCTGTCACACTCATGGAGGAGCAGCCACATGCATCGACAGTTGGGGCAGCCAACACTTTTGAGGATGGGACTCTTGTAGACCAAGGGTCAAATCTCATTGCTACTATAGAGCAGCCTGGTTGCACTGCGCCGTGCAACATGGAAACACTCAAGGAGGAATCGAACCATCATTCTCATGAGCCATTGTTGGATTGTACATTGCACTTGGAGGATGAGGGCACCCAGGATTGCAGGGAGTCTGAGGTTACACCTAGTGTGACACAGGATACCCCCTCATTGGAGACTTCCTTGGCCATGACGGTTGATGTGGTAGTGGAGAAGGTAGAGCCTACCTCAGTAGAGCTATCCATTGAGGTGATGACCAGAGTCATGTTCGAGTCTTCAGGTGGTAGCAGCACACGACAGATGGGTGAGGCGTTAGGAGATATATCCACCTTCGATGAGGCACTAGCAGGTACAGAGGTATTGGGTGATGGTCGCAGACAGTGGTATCATCGGCTTCGGACGGACCTTCGAGTTTTGAGAGGGAAGGTCATGTCAGTACGTGAGGCCATTTTGTTGCAGGACCAGGAGCTGGAGGGTATGAGAGTGACTTGTGCCAAGTCGGCGACCAAGTTGGTCCGCATTGGGGAACGACTGGATTCCCTGATGGTACAATCAGAGGGCATGTTGGAGCGTCAGATCATTCCCCTTTAGGCATGCATGGATGGGACTAGCAGTGTTGTTGGGTCATCTCTTCCCATTGGAGAGAGAGAGGCAGAGCCACCTAGTCAGATCTCATATGTTGACTTGGATAGCGGTATGAGACAATCAGAGTTGCACAGGGTACAGCATCCACATGTTGAGGTTGGATGGAGAGAGATTTTGAGTTGGTACTCGGTGGAGTGGGCTATGGAGATGGTGATGGATCCGAGTGTAGTTCAGCAGGAGTTCCTAGGTGTTGGGCATACAGGGACCCCAGATTGGCATTGGGATCCAGGTGGGATCACCTATCATTTCCCAGGCAGGTCAGTTGACTATGTCTTGGAAGATACAGTTGGTGTAGTAGCAGAGCATGCGTATTCGCTAGGGGAGTGTCGGTCAGCTTCAGTGGCCAACCAGTTTATGGGCAGACTCCTTAGGTTGTCTTGGCATGACATTCATACACGGGATCACGGGGTGGTCAGCACACCTTGGCAGGAGCTTGTCGGAGGAGGTGGCGTTGGCAGGCCACCAGATGGCACCTTGTATGGGGCCAAGGATTCTTCACCTTTGTGTGGGGCACAGAGGAAGCAGTGGAGCCGAGCAGTGGTGGTAACACTACTGACACACAGGGAGATTCACTTCTCAGACCCCTTGAGGAGGATTTGGAGTGATGATCCTTTCGTCGGCAGGTATAGTGATACGACGGTGGAGACGATGTTACCGATTGGTGGTAGTCCGACATGGCACAGCTCTAGGTCATCACATCCAGGGATGTGTGGGAGCCTCTAGCATTGAGCGAGGGATTGCCGGTGGACATGGAGTAGCATGGTGGTGTACCATAGTGTGTGGGACTGCATTGTGGAGTAGGAGTATCCTACATCACATCGAGAGCATGCGGAGAGTGACCGATGCCTGGACACAGTCAAGGCACGAGATGGTACAGGGTGCTACAGCAGTAGCACATGGTATCCAGCAGTATTCAGGGGTATGCCTTAGTGTGCAGTGGCATGTTGAGGAGTACATGGATGACCGGTGGCTTGCGAGGGCGTATGGTGCGGCACAGCAGGGTCTTAGAGTATTGCATCCAGGGAGACTCACAGACAGGGACACTGGGCTTACCTTTGGGGGTATTTCACCCAGGATCGATGAGGAGACAGAGGAGCGATACTTGATGGTATCTGTGAGGACTCACACATCCGACACTCTTCTACATCACTCATGGGCACAACTGATTTTGTTGTTGTCCTTTGGCACTTTGGGTGTGAGCAGCAGGGTACGCGAGGTTCACCCAAGATATTTGGATGACACTCAGTACACTAGGCGAGAGACTTCTCAGCAGTGGCACTGGGTTGGTGTGCTAGTTGACAGCCACAGGTTGGGGGATGAGATGATCCTTTGCAGAGGTGGTGCATCAGTTATCACTGAGCCTACGCTTGGGGAGCAGGTCATGAGGGGGACATGCATCATTTTTCCCTCAGGGCATGTCGAGATCATGCATGAGCAGAGGATACGGGGTACAGCAGAGGTAGTATCCCAGTATGTGTCTGGGCTCCAGACACTGTATCGACACTTTGTCGAGAGGGTGGATGGCATGTTTGATGCAGATGAGATGGCGGAGGTAGAACAGGAGGGCATTCCTTCTGTATGCCAGGGTGAGGACTCCTTTTCACATGAGTCCATAGGATCAGTTGAGGTCGCTTCTGGGGAGCGAGGGCAGTCGTGCATGGATGGTGACAGTAGACCGGAGCTATATTCTAGTGTCCAGGGTGAGCAGTCATGGGACTCTGCGAGAGATACTCTGGGTGAAGAGTCACTTGTGACAATTCAGCTAGAGCAGCAGGTGATGGAGCCTGAGTCGACAGAGGAGGACACTACTCACATCAGGCATGATATTCCTTTGAGAGAGAGCCAGATGGGCACTCACATCGAGTCTGTGGTGGATATGCAGCTAACCGCGGGGTCAGCCGTTGAGGAGGAGCAGTCAGCCGCATTGACATCGAGTACGGTGACAGCTGTTGCAGATCCATACCCTCTAGAGGTGTTGGAGGTTGATGGGATTGTTATGCAGGGGGCTAGTAGACAGCAGGAGCTGTTGGATATGTTGGAGCATCCATCTTTGGGTCGACACTGGGATGAGGCGCAGATAGATGTACTCGCAGTCAGCAGAGCTGCAGCGTTTTTAGTGGGTAGGACTCTCCAGGAGTACATCGATGGAGCTTGCAGCATACCTTGCCCACTTTTGCCCATTATAGAGAGAGGGACTTCCTTCTACAGGCAGCTTCCATTGACAGACAGGGTAGAGCAGTGGGAGTTGATTACAGGCTGGCGGCAACATCCCAGGCATGTTCCATATACCGTTGTTGTTGCTACATCAAATTCTTCTTCTAGGATGGACTGGTGAGAGATCATGAGTTGGTACCCTCTAGATGGTACGGTATTCTTCGTAGGGAGCACAGTCGAGCAGGGGCCCTTGGACATAACAGAGGTTATAGATTCCAGCTGGCAGGGCGGCACAGGACATCATTTCTTCAGCACTCCATCCCGATTTCAGGAGAGCAGGATCAGCATGGGATTGAGTCACAACTTGGATTGGAGAGAGGTGATGAGTTGGTATGCAGTTGGAGGGGTAGCATATGCAGCTACAGGTACAGCGCAGCAGGAGCTCGAGAGCATTGATGCTTGTTGGTGGTCTTCACCTCTTAGAGCATTGGTCATAGCCAGAGGCAGTGCACAGTCCGAGCCGTGGGACTTGTGCGATTATTGGCCACGGTGGCGATGGGATCTGGGAGGATTATTGGTTGGCTGGTACTGTGAGAGGTCACTTTGGGATCCTGGCATTGAGATATCCCTTCGTATCAGGGTGATGCAGGAGACAGAGAGGTTTCAGTGGGACCCAGGCACATTTTGCAGTATCGGTGGGGAGCATCAGCTAGTTAGTAGGCTTGTTCAAGCATTGCTTGAGAACAAGCAATTTTTGCCGGATGAGGATGCCACTTGGGAGAGCGAGCAGACTTTACAGCATCCATCACTTCAGTTGCTTGAGGACAAGCAACGTTTTGCCGGGGGAGACTGTAATATTCCTAATTAGCACCGCTAATTGGAATATTTGATTTTTGTATAGTTTTGCCGACTATAGCTAATTAATAAATAAAAGTGAGAAAAGGGGTATAACTCACTTAAATAAAATAAAGTGTTTCCCTAGTAGAGGCAACGTTGTAACTTAAGGGGGAGCCTTGGGGGTTCACACCACACATGAGAGGAGGCTCACGTAGCCTCTAGAAGCAACTGCGCAGGCATAGGAGGAGCTTATGGAGAGAGGGGACGCAGTTAGGGTTTTGAGGGGAGCTAGCACTATAAAAGGTGGGAGTTTCACCTCATTTGGAATTATTGATATTGTTGATGATATTGAGCTAGACTTCTGTCTACTTGAGCACGCTGGCTGTTTAGTCGGTCTGCAGCACTGTTTAGTGCGACTGAGTGTCTCCGGTCGGAGATCTCACCCTTGGCCCCGGGGGACTTCGAGTGCCTGCTCGGGCAAGGTTTTTCTTCAGTCTTTAGCAGGAGATTTGCAGGTGTTTTGTTGGGAGTTTTGCTGAGGAGCTGAGCTTCATCGGGTGACTGCGCAGTCCTTGGAGGGAGGATGCAGTTTGAGTTGGAGCTGTTCAGTGGTAGAGATTTCTGCAGGAGATTCAGGCCTATTCCGGTGTGGAGGTTCAACGTTTATCATTTGGTGAGTTTCCTGAGGAGTTGTGGCCCATTTCAGTCTATTTCAGTTGGTGTCTGCGCTGGTCCTGGAGGGACAGCGTTTTTCTAGGAGGAGGGTTTCTGGGGGTGATTTTCGGAGGTGGTCCGTTTGGTATATGGTTTCTGGGTTTTGTCCGGGGTGGTGAGTTCAGGTGGTCTGCCGATTTTCAGCTCATTCCGGCAAGGGGATCAACCCCTAGCTTCAGTTCATTTCAGCAGCAGCAGTTTACGGCAGTTTCTTCCAGCAGCTGGGATGCAGTTTCTTGTAGCAGCCATTTCCTGTTTTCCTGAGAGGGTTCTTCACTTGCCTTGAGCAAGGATAGGTGCATTTATTCTGATTATCCATTGTATCTCATTATATTCTCAGATTAATAAAATGGCTTAGCATTTCCGGCATTTTTATGTGTATTTGCTTTATGTTCTATTTTTGGCATTTCCTATATTGTCGTATGCTTGTATTGCTGTTTATTTCCCGTTGGGGATATTACAAGCTACAGGACTTCAGACTTTTACAACCCCGGACCAAGCTTCAGCTCTTGGGAGTGTCCTTATAATCTGAAACTCAGACTGTCTAGTGGAGCTCAATCACCTACTCAGATCTGTGATTGGCGGTTTCTGTTTAAAATCACAAATAGAGAACATACATTGATTTCCCATGGGAAATGCCCTCAGATTTCTATGTGGGGATTGCTGTAGTCCCCGAACTGCAGAAGAAGGGTCGGCTGGACCCCATGGAGTGGCTCTTGCCACAATTAGGTTCTCTGCCTTGGTCCGTGATCTCTTTGAGTTTGCAATTACTGGTCAGATACTTGAAGAACTAAGCCAGCATGTAGAGCCATCAAGGAAAGCACAGGCTAACTGGGTCCACTCTGAGAAGCGGTTTTTGGTGAAATTACACAGAATGCTAACAGGAACAAGATAGCATTGAGGTATCTGTCTGCTGGACATTTGACTTTTATGCAAGTTTAACAGGAAGGCAGAATAAATGTTCCCGGCAAGAAGCAAATCAGGCTCATCAGGAGGAGTTATACCCTCAGTTTTGGTACCCACACGCTTTGTTTGGCCACATGGAGGTCACCATGTCTTTCTTGTTGGATCTTTCACAAGATTGCCGGTGGTTATCACATATGTTTTTTGATTGTGTGCTCACTAATCCTGGGTTGGCTACACGTCTGAGGCAGCCTTAGATCAGTCAACCATTCACTGCAAATGGGCAGATCTGGAAGCAAAATACAATGACAGATGTTGTAGATGAACACCTCAAGTGCAGAATAAAAGGCAGATTGTATCCCTAGTTCAGTAAAGAAAGTCTTAGAGGAAGCTACAGCAGATCTCCACAAAACATCAGGTAATTGCTGTAAGCTTGAAATCTTCAGCACTGTTAATGATGAAGAAAACAATGATGCAAGTTCAGAAGGTATTTTTGTAACTGCCATTTTGAGGAGCTAAATCTGTGAGTCTATGTCACTGTCATTATGACAGTGACATAGACAGACACCCATGTCTACGAGATTCATTGTAACAGTAAGCTTGTGACAGTATCAACTTGAAGTGTGAACTGGGAAATTTTTGCAGCCCTCAGCCACGTTATTGAACCATGATCAGCAAAGCCTGTTTGGATGGCTTTGACTGTGGGAGAATAAGACCCCTTTTGAAGTTGGTGTCTGGGATGCCCTCATTTAAAATAGATGTCTTCTCTCGAGAGAGAAGCTGACATTAAGAGGGAGATACATCTGTATATGCTCCTGAGCGAATATCATTGCTGAACGAAAGAAGATCCCCATGGCTCAAAGACATATGGCTTCAGAGGGGGAAATTCCGGAGGAAAACCAAGAAGCCATATAAATACCAGTGGTATCTAGCAGCCATGGGTACTATTGTAAAATCTGACCTTGGATTCTTCGAGGAAGTCGTAAAGCATCAAGTCTGGAAGGATGCTATGCACAAAGAGTATGAGTCCATCATGAATAATGATGTCTAGGATGTGGTTCCAAGACCATAGGACAAAGTTGTTGTCACCTCGAAATGGCTCTACAAGATCAAGCATGGATCTGATGGAAGTGCTGAAAAAAAAAATTCAAGGCAAGATTCGTTGCCTGAGAGGAAGATATAGACTATGATGACATATTTGCACCTGTGGCCCGATATACCACCATTCGATCTATTATAGCCCTTGCTGCTACGCAGGGATGGAGTCTTCATCAAATGATGTGAAAACTGCATTTTTTTTGCATGGTGTGATAAAGGAAGAGATATATGTGGAGCAACCTCTGGGGTTGGAAGTCCAGGATCGGGACACCCATGTCTGTAGGTTGAAGAAAGCCCTCTATGGGCTGAAACAAGCACCCTGAGCTTGGTACGAGAGGATAGATAGCTACTTGATGAAGCTGGGCTTCACTCGTAGTATTGCTGATCTGAACCTTCACTGCAAGGTTAATAGAAAGAAGCCTCTCACTCTGGTGCTATATGTGGATGACCTCTTCCTGACAGGTGCTGACCCTCTCTTTCATCAGTGCAAGAGGGAGCTCGCTGCTGAGAGCGAGATGAAGGACCTAGGATGGATACACTACTTCCTCGCCCTGGAGGTCTGGTAGAGACCTGGCGAGATTTTCCTTTCTCAAGGAAAATACATTGTGAATCTTCTGGAAAGATTTGGTATGGTGGATCGCAAGATCGTGTCAACACCAATGGAACTCAACTTCAAGAAGTTGAGTGGCAGCGCTGCTGGGCCCGTATTGGCAAATCCTACTGAGTATCGTCAACTCGTAGGGGCTCTGATGTTCTCAGTGAACACCCGTCCAGATACATATTTTGTGCAGTGAACACTTTGAGTCAACACATGGTTGATCATAATATTCACTGGGTTGGTGCCAAGAAACTCTTGAGATATCTCTGAGGCATGATAGACCATGGGCTAAGATACACTGCCGGGAGTACGACACTCCATGGATATACTGATGCCGATTGGGCTGACAGTGTGGTGGATCGCAAGAGCACATCTGGATGCTACTTGACATGTAGATCTGCTTCAGGCAGGAATCTAAAGTCGGTAGCCTTGAGCACCGCTGAGGCCGAATACATTGTAACATGTATGGCCTGTTGTGAAGTCACTTGGTTGTGAAAGCTCTTCTGTGAGTTGTTCGAGCATGTGCCAGATGCCACCGTTATCCTTTGTGATAACTAGAGGGGGATTCGCTTGTCATAGAATCTTGTGTTCCACGAACGATCCAAGCATGATGATGGCTGGTACCACTATCCGGGATATGGTACAGCAAGGCGCCATAAGGCTCGATCATATAGGAACTGATGAGCAGGTCGCGGATATTCTCACAATGCCCTTGGGGAAGGTCATGTTCCTAACCTTCTGTGAGAATCTTGGTATCGTGGAACGACCCTATTCTGAGGGTCTTGTTGGACGATGAGCTCTGGGAGCTCTGGGGGGCTTTGGGGACAGCTTCTCGGAGCTATGAGCAACCACAAGACTAGGCTTGCCGAACCTTGTTGGTGTGCTTGGACCCCACCGTTGTGATTATTGAGTTGGTTCACCTCTCATTATCTATGCCCCGTATGCATCCTACCCATTGAGTTCAGGGCTCATGGGGAGTACCTCTCATTTGGCCAATGAGATGGGAAAGGCTAGAGACTAGTAGCAAAGACTGATGGACGCATCAGAAATTGCCGTACTCTCTATCTAGGATGGCACGGTCCAACCACTTGATCTGGGATCAAGTCTTGTGAGGTCTCAGACCTCTGCCTGACTTCGGGTCAGATGAACCAACTTCGGGTTGGTTGGAGACTTTTTGTGAGTCCGATAGAGGTTTTGACCTCTGGGTTGAATCTGTCAGCCGGGAATGATGTCTTTGTGACTGACCCACTTTTGTTGTGAAATAAAGAGGCTAGCAAAGCAAGTTATGGCGGGATGACGCACGATGTTTGGATTGCACTAGTGGACGGAGTTCTCCCTAGTTGAGAGGGAGTGTTAAAATTGGACAACTATGTCCAAACTCCAGGTTGTGCTGCTCAGATGACGATCCCAATATTTTTATTGGATTCCTCTTTCGGAGAGGTGTAAGATTGATCTAAAGATCATCTCGATCGGATGAGCAGAGCATGTACTTTGAATTTATTCCACTTATGTGCTAGGTCGGCCTGGAATAAAATATAGACTTAAATGTCTTAAAGGACGTGTCACACACCCCCAAAGATTCCTATATATTGGAGAGACTTAGAGTTCATTTGACACATATTGTGGTGGAGGAATTCTCTCTCTCTGGACAGCATTGGAGCTGTGATATATATATGGACTGTTCTTTGTTTGGGTTGTTCTGGGTTATATGTGTGACACGCTTGGCAGAATGACCTATTGGAGACTTCGCTGGTTGAAGCATCCTGCTGATCGCCGTAACGCCACCATTTCCTATCTCTATTTCGGCTTGTCTTCTATTGATCTGTTAGTATGTTCTATCTTCTTCAGTATTGTGCCCTAATCTGAAATGGCATAGAACATTAGCTTAAATTAACATGCACACTGCTTTGACTCTAAAGCATCTCTCTCTACATTGCTGATGTCTGACATACTATACACCAACAACTGCGCTGCTGCTGCAATTGTACTGCTACTAACCCTGCCACGATCAACACTGCATTTGTACTGCAACTCTCTCTCAAATGTTGCATCTATGCTGCTGCTAGCACTACCACTGCTAACTTTTCAATGCAACTCAGTTGCTAAGAGAAGCAACGAAAAATCATCCAAAATATGAACAAGTGTTCAGGATGCATCTCGATGCTGAAACTCTGACTGCTACTAGTCCCACGCTGTCCCTCTAAAGCACTGCGCTGCTGTTGCTTCTGCACTGTGTCCCTCTGCGCTGCTGCAACTCTGCTCTGCGCTGCTCAGATTCTTGCATTGCTAACCACTGCATCTGTCACTTTAATACTCTTTTGCACCAACTGAACCTTCTCTAGCCTGCTACTGTTGATCTTTGGGCACCCGTAACAAGGTCATGATCCAAGAGGTGGACTCCTCAAGGATCCTGTGCAACTGAAGTTCTTGCGAACTTACAGTTCAATGTCGCCCCATCTCCCTCCTGGGATGCATGGTCACTCATGGCATACTCATCCTCCTCGATCTTCGTGAACGCAACCTTCAGATCGTGCTTCTCTTCCTTGTCATTTTTCTTCAAAGGACACTGGGTAGCGTAGTGACCAAGTTCACCACACCTAAAGCACTTTATCTTCGAGACGTCCTTCTTTTGTCTCCGCTGCTCCTCCTGCCCTTTGGATGCAACGGTTGCATTTTCCTCCTCCTGCTTCGTCTTTGACCCACTGCCACTGCTGCCGTCAAGTTTACACTTGACTCGGTCCCTCCTTAGCTCTTCTTGCTGAAGAGTAGCCCACATCTCTTCCCAACCCGACAAGGTTGCTTTGCCCAGGATGCTTTGGACAAAAACCTGCTATTCTTCAGTGAGTGCGTTAAGAGCCAGTCTCACCATTGCTGTAGGAGAAGGGGTGGACCCCACGACTGCTAGCTGATCATGAGTTTCCTAAAGCCTATACAAGAACGAAACAATACATTACCCCTTCTGCATTTACACCATCCTTAGTTTCTACTCTAAGTACATCTTCTGCTGCTCGGAAGATCCTTCATACAGCACTGCCAAGGCATCCCATATCTGCCTAGTTGTGTCCTTGCCAACTATATGGGACACAATATGATCTTTGACTCCATCAAGGTGTAGCCTTTTAGCCTTCGCCATGTTGGAATTGTACTTCTTCAACGGATCTAGATTTGTAGGGACAGCTACCATACTCGTCACGAAAAGCTTGAGATCGTATTCATCTAGAAAGCATATGATTCTCGCCTTCCAGATTACATAGTTGGAGGCTCCCTCCAACCGGTTCTGATCTCTAAGCCCGTGAGATGCCATGGTCGTCAAGAAAATGTCGAATCTGCTTCCTCTCTCCCCCCTCTACGCAACACTGGACTCGCTTATGCACTCCTTGCTGGAGCTTGTAGATTTGCCACTCAGATTTGCTGCTCAGATCTCGGAAAAATGAAATTCTCCATCTAGGAACTCCTCGAGGAAAAAAATTCCCTCACTGTGCTTCTTCTTTCTCTTCTGACGACTTTTTGCCCAGCAAGAACAAATTCTGCATGCAAAAAACTGCGTCCCACCAGCTTTGCGCTGCTCCCTCTGGCTCTGCAAAATATCGATCTGGAAGCCATACCTCTTTGTTGATTCACTCAGAGAGAGATTTTCCACAAAACTTTAGGCCTTATGGTCTGGACTGTGCAATTCGTCTGGGGATTCAAATTGCTTCTTTCTGTAGCTATTTGACCTAGGGTTGCGGGAAAGCTTCACCCCCCCCGTTCCCGCTCCCGAAACGCGCTCTGTGCGGGAGCGTTTTGGGAGCGCTCGGAAACGCGCTCCCGAAAACGCTTCCTGAGGGGAGCGTTTTCAGGAGTGCGCTTCCGAGCCTGTAAAAACGCTTCGGGAGTGTTTTTTAAACGCCGGAAGCGATCGGGGAGCGTTTTCTCCCGAACGCTGCCCGACAAAAAAAACGTCTCCCACCGGCGTGAAAAAAATTCATTAAAAAAAATCGGTTTTTTTTGGAGGGGTTGGGTTTATAAAAGCCCACCCTCCCCTCATTTTGTTTATTGTTTTTAGTTGAGTGAGTGAGAGAACAAGAGGAGCAAGAGGAGCAAGAAGGAGAGCTTGAGAATTTGGAGAGCGGAGCTGTGGAAGTGCCAAGGAGAGAGCAAGGAGCAAGCTGCAAGAGAGCAACAGGAGGATAGCAAGAAAGAGGTAGGTCTTCTAATCTAGTTTTTTATTTTCTAGGATGAATTTTTAAGTTGTTCAAAAATGAAAACTTGATTTTTTTTCCTGAATGTTGCATTTTATTGTGTTGAAAACTTAAAAATTGAATTGTTTTTTTCCTATGTTGCATTTCCTATTCCCATTTGGCATTTCTCCATTTGTTTTGCAGGCTAGAACTTGAAACTTGAAACTTGAAACAACATGGCTATATGGCTAGGGATTTTCCTCATGTTGGTTCCTTTCTTTGTAATAATGGTTTTGGAGAGTAGAAGAAAGAGACACATTAGAGAGGAGGAGGAGGATGAAGAAGTGGGTTATGGTGAATTTGATGAAAATCCTGAAGAGGAGGATGATTATGCTGAGGAGGAAGGGGGGAGTGGAGAACATGAGGCCACAGATATCCCAACTAGACAAGACCAAACTCAGACACCTTTGTGGAAATATGTTCAGAAGCAGGAAGGAGGGAAAGGTGGTGGAACCACTAAATTTCTTTGCCCCCATTGCAATAAAGAATACCATGGTTCATACACCCGTGCGAGAAGGCACCTTTGTGGGAAAATGCCAGGGGATGGAAACAAAAATCTAGGAATCAAAATTTGTGTTAGTGTGCCAGCAACACAGAGAGAGAAATATAAAAAAGAAGAGGAGGCTGCCCTACAAAGATCTAAAAGATCTAGGGGTTTCGTTGATTCTTATACACCATCAGGTGCATCACATCATGGACAAAGAAGTCTATCAACTTCCACCTATGGCAGTGGTTATGGAGGCAGTGGCATAGCTGGATTAAGGCGTAGAACCATATTTGATTTCCTTGACGAAGGGTGTAGGAATGATGTGGATTCAAAAATTTTCCGGTTTCTATATGCATGTGGGGTGCCATTCAATGTTCTTTGCTCACCTTATTGGCATGAAATGGTTTCTGCCATTAATGATGCCCCCAAAGGATACAGGAGCCCTGGGTATGACAAGGCCAGAACCGGGGGTCTTGATCATGAAAAAGCTAAAATGAACCATTCTTTGGCTAGAATGACAAATTCGTGGAATGAGCATGAGGTGTCCATTGTCTCTGATGGATGGACCAATGTAAAAGGAAAGCCATTGATAAGCGTTTTGGCTGTGTCGGTTAGTGGTGCAATCTTCCTGTCAGCATATGATTATTCAGACAAATTCAAGACCGGCATTAACATTGCAGAACCATTACTTGCAATAATTGAAAAGACTAGGCCATACAATGTCATACAAGTCATCACTGATAATGCTGCTAACTGTAAGGCAGCAGGAGCAATTATTGAGGATAAATACCCCAACATATTTTGGTCTGGGTGTTTCGTTCACACAATGAACCTTTTGATGCATGATATCATTAAAAACAAACAACCTCAATTCAAATGGCTTGGTGATTTGTACAAGAGAGGTAAAAAAATGATAAAATTTATTACAACTCATAGTAATACTCATGGGCTTTTCTGTACTTACTCCAAATTGGAGTTGTTGAAGATAGCAAAGACTAGATTTGCTAGCTATTACCTCACCTTCAGGCGCCTTTTGAAGGTAAGAGAGTCATTAGCTGCAATGGTATCAAGCCCACACTAGCAGTTATTAAAGGACAGGGTAGCGACAATAGTTGACAGGCAAGGTTTTGAACATGTGGAGGAGACCGCCCTTGACCCTTTGTTTTGGGCACGTGTGAGGGAAATTTTGAACTTCACCAAGCCCATTTATCACATGATTCGGTTTGCAGATACAGATAAACTAGTGATTGGGGAGGTTTATGAGCAAATGGATAGCATGTTGGGCGAAATAAAAGATGTTGTTAAGGATAATGATCCCAACTTGTATGCAATGATTCACGACTGTGTGTGTGCACGGTGGAATAAACTCAATGTTCCACTACATGCCTTGGCATATATCTTTATGCCAAAATACTACTCTCCATCTTGGTTGGGCCAACCTACACCTGGAGGTGGGGTTAGGATCAAACCTCACACAGATCCAGAGGTACAACAGGGATACATGAAGGCATTAGACAAGTTGGTACCCGACAGGGAGGAGTGTGCTAGATTGTGCCTTGAATTAGGCAAATACTTTAGTTGCACTGCTAACTTTGGTTCTCTCCATGCAATGGAAGACAGAGACAGATTTGATGCTCTCACATGGTGGGAAGCATATGGCAGCATGGGACTTTTGCCAAAGTTGGCAAAAAAAGTTCTCTCACATGTTGTGAATACTTCTTCTGCAGAGAGGTGTTGGAGCACCTACAACTTTATACATAATGTGAGAAGAAACAGGCTGAATGAAAACCGAGTTGAAAGCTTGGTTTATGTGCATTACAACTTGAGGTTGTTGAGCCATTACTGTGATCGGGCATATGAGGATCAATCATACAGAGTCTGGGACAACAACCCAGAGGATGATAATTTGGAGGACGACACGGTACATATGGAAGAATTGGAAGCAGAACTTTTTAGGGATGATGATGAAGCATCAGCAGCACCGCCACACACAGGACCAGTCCCACCATCCAGTAGCAGTGCGGGTGCCAGTGCCAGTGCCAGTGCCACTCCTCGATATCCAACTTTTGTTTCTTTGCAGATTCAGCCTCCACCTTCTAGTCATGGTCATGGACGTGGTACTCCAGAGAGTACTAGAAGACCATCATTTCCTCGTGGCTCACACAAATTAGACATTTCTTGTGGGTGTGGCAAGGTGCCAGCCAATAGATAAAATAGATTTGTTGTTTATTAGTCTTTTCTATTTTCTAGTAGTTTTTATCTTTTATAACTGTTGACAGTTGAACAGTTGAAACTTGACTCTTTCATATATTTAATGACAATTTAAGTTTGAAGTTTGAATTTGAAAGGTGAAACTTTGAAGTTAGCATTTATAAGTTTACAAGTCATTATGAATTATGAATATGATGCTTCATGAAAGTTATATGGTGATCAATGAATCAATGATGATAAATGTTATATATCAATGATGATAAATTGTATATATTGAATTTTGAAATCAATGAATCAATGATGATAAATGTTATATATCAATGATGATAAATTGTATATATTGAATTTTGAAATCAATGAATCAATGATGATAAATGATATATATCAATAATGATAAATATGTGAATTTTGGAAATCAATGAATCAATGATGATAAATGAATTATGATATATATCAATGATGATAAATGTTAGATATTGAAATTTGAAATCAATGATGATAAATGTTATATATTGAATTTTGAAAGCTTGAAACCTTCAGATTGATTATTCGCGAGACTCAAGAGTCAATATGTTGTATGCTTCCAACTTGTTGGCGTGGTTGATGAAGATTATAACTTCTAGATGATTGATGTTATATGATTCAATCTATGTTTTTATGTTTTTATGTCTAATTCATCATTCTACATGCCTTTGTTGACATATATGCATCAAAATATAAAAAATATAAAAAAATATCTATATATATATAAAAACGCTCCCGGAAACGCTCTGGACCGGGAGCTTTTGAAAATGGCGCTCCCGCTCCCACTCCCACTCCCCGCTCTTGCTCCTGCGCCCAAGTAACCTTGATTTGACCTCCTTCTCAGCGCTTGATCTGCTCTTCCTATTTCACTTACAACGCTCCACAAGCTCTGATACCATGTGAAAATTCCAAGTCCTATATTTGGAATCTTACTGCAGCTAACTGAATTAACTTCTCCTACTTGTAAATTACAATAACAAGTTATTTGCAGATTTCTTCTATAAACATTGAAGTAATTATTGCTACAGCCTTCACTTAATTAATTTAGATGCGGAAACAAGAAACTGAGCAAAAGAAAAACATCACACAGGACACCATTATTTTTGGACAAATGTTCCTGGAAAAATCCAATGCGGGAAAACCGGTGCAACAGATGTGAGGATTTTATTATTAAGCAACAGTAAATTCTGAATATATCTCTGAATGTCATTCCAGACAATTCACTGACAGAAAGATTAGTGAGGTTACCTCACACTATCACTGGAAATACCGGCTGATCCGGTCACTGAATGAGACGCCTCTAACAGGCTCTGTTTGACAAAATATCCGACTGAGAAAATTTGTTGAAACTCAGAAATTTCAGTGGTAAATTTGTGGTATTCCCTAGTGGGGACATTACAGTGGGTAATTACCAAGTCATCAGCACCAATAATTATAGAAGTCTGTCCCTCTTATCAGTTTGAGCGAATTCAAAGTGTTACTCTCCATTTGGCTTTGTAAACATTAAAGTTCTTTCCAATAAATTCAGATTTTTGCCTTGTAATTTTGGCTGGAGTTATTTATCAGAATTTTTCCTTGAAATGTTTGATAAAAGTTGTGAACCAATTGTTGGAAGAATTTTTCAGATTTTACATGCCATGCATTTGTAGAAAAGTGTCTAAGAAGTTTACAAAAATTTCGGAAACATTTGCTTGAAGTTGCTTGGAAAAATTAGTCATTTGCTTGAAATTTAGCTTGGGAATATTACAGAAGGTTGCCACCAAGAATAAGGAAAACTGGTGAGCAAGGAGCACCTACAAGTTGGTGAACACTGAATATCTAACCATTGACATTGATTCACAAAAGGAGTTGGAAATCAATGGATGCTTGCTAGTCCATGTTTTTGTCAATTTTGGATCATAGGTAGATGTTCTACTCAGAATGCCTTGGATTAATATGGGAGGGAGGGCCTGAATGGATAAAGTCTAGGAATTATATACTGTTTGTAGATCAAGTCTTTGTTGAACCTATTGGAGCAATGCAATGGACCAAGGAAAAATTCACAACGATACCAACCAGTGCTAAGTTTGAATTTATTGACTTGGTCAATAGAGTTTTAGGCTTTATGGCTTTGGTTGAGAGGCCATGGGGCCAACAAATGAAGGCTAAAATAACCTTAGAGAATGATAGAATTAACTTGAAGTGAGTATCCAAGAAAGCCATTGTGCCTTTAGACCTTGCCATATAAAAAACATGGTCGGAACTAGTAGAGGAGACTCAGGCTGATATAGATTTTTTTATCATATGCCAACGGTGAGTCAGACTTGAGAAGTCTTCTAGTTGTTGAACAAATTTTGATGTTGGTCTATATGATTGGAAGATAAAAATTTGAGTCTAGAGCAAGAGAATGGGGGCACATTGAGGTAATACTGAAGGACACATTAATTATTTTTCTGCAATCAAATTCATACCCTTGGTTATGGAAAGAAAAATTCAACAGTGTTCTAGTCTGATCTTTGAAGAAAAGGAACCAACATGCATACATGTACGCATGTGGAAGCGAGACAGATTGTGTTGGTGGTAGAAACAATTTCAATAAGATGTTGATTCAAAGCCATTGAAGGAGATTGCAACAATGTCTTTCAGGGACAACTTTTTTATGTTTACTACATTTCGGTGATAACATAACCAATCATGCTTCCTAGCTTGCTTTGGTTGATCAAAGCATTTTCTGCATGCTAAGTCGAGAGTATGAAATTTTAGGGGTTACCTTTTTGGAAGAGTTCATCAAACTGCAAGGAGATCATTAAGCTTTTGGTTGTTAAGCTTTGAATTGTATTAATTACTATATTATTAGCATTGTCAAGTTTGTGTTTTCTTTAAGGTTTCAACCAGGTTAACTATTTGGATTAGGAGTTGTTATTTACATCAATTCTAAGCTAATTTTCTTCACTTGGTATCCATAGCACTATACCATTGCACTTCCCCTAGAGGAACCCAATATTTGTAAAGGATGAAAAACTACCAAATGACGTATTGAAGCTCAGGGCCAATTGCTTGTGGAATTTTTCTCTATGGTTTAGGTGAGTTGTATATTATTCTATGTGCACCTTTTAATTGTATTCATGCCTTCTCTTTGTGTTCAGTTATGAGCTTGGGTGAGAAGGCTACTGCTGAAGATGAGAAACTGGTGACGATTCTTTTTGAAGCAGTTGGCAAGATATGGACAGCGAAGGAAAAGTTTCTTGATGCCGTCACTGGCCTCAGGTATATCACAATGCAAGGTGGTGATTCCTTTTTTATATTCAGACATAAAGCTATGGAAGTTTGCTTTACATTCTCTACAAATCATCTCTTAGTATGTGTTATATTTGTGGACATGTATATGAGAGACAATATCTTCAGCATTCTTGTAACACCTTATAATATGAGGCAAAGTATATTTGTCTATATTGACACAGGAATAACTCTAGCATCCTCTATAACTGATTTCTGACTATATTTATCATATTGCTGTTGTGTTTATGATATATTGAGTCCAGAGTTGTAATATGGCCATGTCAAATTTTTATCTTGTTAGAAAACCACTGTCACTAATTTTGTAAGGTTAAATGAAATACATCAATATTATCATGTATTTTGTCCACTGTTTTACTGGTTTGAAGTTCCTGTCATGCATGTTTTTTTTCAAATCTTATAATAATGAATAAAATATTGAGCTTTTGTACATTGAATATCATCGGGTTAATCTTTGTTTCTACTTGCAGTGGGGGTGGGCCAGCATATATATACATTGCCATAGAGGCATTGGCTGATGGAGGTGTTGCAGCTGGGCTTCCACGGGAACTTGCAACATCACTGGCTTCCCAGACAGTAAGTGCAATAAATCTACTTCATGGGGAGGTTCAGCATTTTTTCTTAGTATCCTATAATAGACACTTCCGGTAGTTCTGTTGATTTTTTATAGTGCCAGTTGCTTCATGTCGCTTAGTATTTTTGCATTAAATTTATTTGTAGTGACCGGCTTCACTGTCATAGTTTTTGCATGTTTACATATATGTAGACGATGGTGAGGGTTGTTACAAAAATGTTGATTCTCATGATGATAAGCTGTTCCACAATGGATCTGTAATATTCCCAATTAGCCTTGCTAATTGGAATATTTCATTTTTGTTTAATTTTGCCGCTTTAGTCAGAAATAATAAATAAAGTGAGAAATAAGAGGGGTCACCTCACTTTAGACATCTCACTTTATAAAATAAAGTGCTTTCCTAGTTGATTGACGTTGTAACTTAAAGAAGGGGCCTTGGGGGTCCACATGGGTATGATGGGGGAGGCATCAGGCTGACCCAAGGTAAACTGCGCAGGTCAAAGGAGAGTTAAGTTTTGGAGGGAGTTTGGCATTATAAAAGGAGAGGTTCTCACCTCATTTGGATCATCCATGATTTTATATTCTTCTTGATAGCTAGACTTTGTCTGCTTCAGCACGCCGGTTGTTTAGTCGGTCTGCAGCACTGTTTAGTGCACGAGTGTCTCCGGTCGGAGATCTCACCCTTAGCCTCGGGGGACTTCGAGTGCCTGCCCTGGTAAGGTTTTTTTGGTTTCACCCTTAGCTTCGGGGGACTTCGAGTGCCCGCCTAGTAAGGTTTGTCCAAGTACTTTTAGTTCGATTGTAATCGGCGGTTCTGAAGCAAATCGGGGAGGAGAAAGCCCTCTTGTGGGCTGCCCTTCGGTTCGGTGAGCAGAGGACGTTTGTCTCATCCCCCCGGAGAGAAGGACGTTCTATTCGGGGAGGGGAGGTGAGGGCTGTCCCCGGGAAGGACGTAGTCCGGATGCGGCAGGGAGAACGGCGGTCGGGGAAGGAGAACGGCTGGCCAGCACCGGGAGTGAGGACGGCATGCATTACGAAGGAGAGGGTTGCGGATACGAAGGCCCATTGTTAGATCAAACCTGAAAAGGTAGATACGGCAGATACTTGCGGATCTAGTCTTGTATGTTGCGGATCCGGAGAGTTTTAGCCTAGATCCCGGCTTGGGGAGTTGCGGATCTGAGGAGATGTTGGCGGATCTAGCCTGGATACGAAGGGATAACTCGGATCCGGCCCTGAAATTTCGTAGATCTGAAGAGATATTGTCAGATCCAGCATAGATCTGAAGGTTTGGTAGCAGATCTGATAGTGGAGGACGCAGATCAGGAAGGGAAGGACGCAGATCTGGTTTGGAGGCTTCAGATCCAGTAGATCTGAGCATTCAGGAGCAGATCCACTTGGTAGGACGCTGATCTGATGAGCAGGCTTGGGTGAGGTAGGCTCAACGGCGTTTTCTAGCCTTCAGGAGCTGATCTATCTGTCTGGAGGTTTGGGTGACTGGTGCTCCATCTGTTTCTGCGCTGTCACTAGCAGAGACAGCGTTTTTCATTGGAGAGGGTTTGCAGTGGGAGATCAGTTATTTATCAGTCTTCAGCCCTAGTACCAGCGCAGTTCATCTTCAGCATTCAGAGCAGCTAGGACGTTGTCCTTGTTGCAGCCATTATCTGTTGAGAGGGTCTCCACTTGCCTAGGGCAAGGATAGGTGCACTTACTCTGATTTACTTGTACTCCCCTCTATGTACTTTCTGATTAATAAAATGGCTCAGTTTCTGGTATTCTATGTGTCATGATTCAGTGATCTGGTTCAGCGTTATATTTTCTTTATCTGCTTGGCATATTTCTGTTTATTACTGGTTATCCCCCTTTGGGGATATTACAGTGGTATCAGAGCATAATTCTGGCTCAGCCTGTGGTCTATGACATCCGAAAAGAAATCATACAGAGCAATAGCAGTTGCAATTCCAGAAACGCAGTTGGAAAAAGGGCCAAAATAAAAAGGGTCAAATTTTGAATTTTGGAATTAGGAAAAACGTTTTCTGGGTTTTTCTGGGTTTTGGGCGAGGATCACTTTCCCAAATTCCTGGAATTTTCTGAATAGTTTTCAGTGGATAAATCGGAGGTTGAAGTTAAGCAGCAGTATGGTTTTGCAGCAGCCGTGCAGTTCCTGAGGAGCCTGTAGGCACCTAGCAGAAAATACCAATGGCAGGAGATGTGAGTCCAGCTCAACATGCGGCCATTCTTGCAGATTGGCGGAGCATGGGACAGGAATTCATGGATGCTTTCCCTTTTAATCAATATATCCAGTTCCGATGTGGCGGCAAGTCTTATGATCGAAACAAGGGACGTGGATCCCACCGTGATAGTCACCGTGCAGCAAGTAAATCCCATTTGCCGATGTTTGATGGTTCACAGAAGATTACGGTAAAGTCTTGGATGGAGAAACTGGACACCTATTTTCAGCTTAACCAGATGTCAGAGAAGAAGGCCATTAAAGTGGCAACATTGCATCTGGATGGTGAGGCCCGGGATTGGTGGTTCCATGGGATGGTGACACTCGGGCATTCTACAGTGACGACATATGCCGAGTTTACACGGAGGGTGGTAGAGCGTTTTGACCGGAGGGATCCGGATCAGTATTTTGGTGAGCTGATCAAGCTCAAGCAGACTGGGAGTGCAGAGACATACATTTCAGACTTCTTGAGGATTTCGGTGATGGTACCTGATTTATCTGCAGCTCGGATGGTTGGCTTGTTTGTGGAAGGGCTGTCAGAGCCACTTCGTGACTCAGTCCGGTCAAGCAGACCGGCTACCCTTCAGGATGCCATCAGCAGGACTCGGGACTTACAGGATGTCTTACCCAGGACTCGGACACCTTATCCCCAGAGACAGGCCTTCCAGCCTAAGGGTAAGGACACGAGGGCTCCGCCTCCCAAGGCGAATCCTGGACGAGGGCAGTTTGATGATGAGGCCAGGAGAAAGCTGAGGAGGAAGCGGTTGTGCTTCACTTGCCGGGAGCCATGGGCACCGGGACACAGGTGTGCGGCAGGGAAGGCACACTTCATTGAGGTCTTCTCCGAGAGCAGTGGAGAAGAGGATGAGGGAACACAGGATTGCAGGGAGTTCGAGGATACACCTAGTGAGACACATGACTCACCATCATTAGAGACCCCCTTGACCGTGCCGGTTGATATGGTAGTAGAGGAGGTAGAGCCTACCTCGGTAGAGCCATCCACTGAGGTGATGACTGGAGCCATGACTGAGTCTTCGGGTGGTAGCAGCACACGACAGATGGGTGAGGTATCAGGAGATATATCCACTATCGATAAGGCACGAGGAGATACAGAGGTATTGGACGATGATCGCAGACAGCGGTATCATCGGCTTCGGACAGACCTTCGAGCTTTGAGGGAGAAGGCCGCGTTAGTACGGGAGACCGTTTTGTTGCAGGACCAGGAGCTGGAGGGTATGAGAGCGACTTGTGCCAAGTCGGCGGCCAAGTTGGTCCGCATTGGGGAACAGCTGGATTCCCTGATGGTACAACCAGAGGGCACGAGGGAGTGTCAGATCATTCCCCTTCAGGCATGTATGGATGGGACTAGCAGTATTGTTGGGTCATCTCTTTCCGTTGGAGAGAAAGAGGCAGAGCCACCTAGTCAGGTCTCATATGTTGACTTGGATAGTGGTATGAGGCGATCAGAGTTGCACAGGGTACAGCAGCCACGTGTTGAGATGGGATGGCGAGAGATTTTGAGTTGGTACTCGGTGGAGCAGACTATGGATGGAGGGGAGGTCTCACGGAGAGATCTCACTGGAGATGCACTTCGACACACCATGGGGTGCAATGACTTTCTTCCCTTCTCGCAAGAGCAGATAGAAGATGGGGGACATCTTCGGATGGATAACATCTCTCATGCTTGTGTTGGACATCCCTTGAGCCATACACATCATGATGGGAGGTTTTTGCCTACCACTTATTTGATTCTTGATAGGGTCTCATTGATCCTTGAGAAGTTTATACTTCAAAATCCCATGAAGTGCAAAATAAGAAATTTGATTTGGGAGGATGGTAGCCCTCATGGGAGGAGTACCAGGATGAGGAGAAGGAGGCATTCACAAGTGATTGAGTGGATGGGGATGATGAGCAAGGAGCCAGGAGGCTACTTGCAGATCCGTGATACCAGGCAGCAGGAGGCTTGGCTGTGCTGGTTACTCTTGAAAGAGTTTGGCCATCACTTGGAAAACACTCTTCCTAAGAGTAGGAGGATGGAGAAAAGATGGATGGATACTTGCATCATTGAGCAGCGTAGAGTATGGATGCATGATGTTGATGTGTTACTCATATCATTCATTGTGTCTTCATCATATGAGTTGGTTGATGGAGGTATGGAGAGGCAACACAATGTCTTGTTGCTTGGTTTGTTTCTAGGAGAGCAAGGGCAGATTTGCTCTCACACTTTGTATGATGTTGCAGGAGGAGGAGATGGCACTATCTCCATGGTCTTTGATGATGAGTGGGAAGCACTTCCATCTTGGAAGGTATTCCATATTTATTGCGGCATTATTAGAGGAATCTTTGACAAGGAGCATGTCAAAGAACAGAGTCTTGTATTGACAGGAGCTTATTTACATGAGCTCACAGCGTTGTCACTTTGGAGCAGAACATTACGGATGAAGTGTGCGCAGCAGGGATATGGTGGATCTATAACCCATAGGTCCCAGGATCACTTCATATTTGTTGCACCTACAAGAAGTAATGATTATAGAGACATCTATGGCATATTCTTCTTGACTTGGGTTTCCAAGCATAAGGAGGATTATCTTCTTGCACCACATGAGACATTCGGCATTTCCTTCATTTTGCTGCTGATCATGTCTTCATTTGCTGATATATATCAGATTTGTATGGGAGGCTTGATTATGAGGGAGACACATGAGCTGGATGTATCCGTGAGTGGGAAAAATTCTCACAATTTCTGCACTACATGTTCTAATGGGAGCATGGGAGGAGGCATGGCCACCACTACTATGTTTGCGTTCTCTTTTGATGTGGGCCATGAGATTGATATTTACAGCCATGGGCAAGTGTTTGGACCTATGTTGTTGTCATATTCAGCCATTTGCTATCCATTAGTAGATGTGTTGGATCTTGTACATTGCTTGCCATGTGATTTTCTGAGGTTGCAGTGGATGAGACTGCACTATGTTTTGTTTTGGGCCAGCTTGTTCTTCATTGATGGAGGAACCTTCTATGGTGGATTGTTTTTCACTTTGCCATTGGAGGGCAATGATTTTGCAGCCCAGGATCGGCATAGACTCTACACTTGTCATGAGTGGAGAGAAGGACAGCATGGGGTAAGCTATGATGCTTGCCAAGTTCATATTTTCAGCCCACCTTCATTACCAGAGCTTGAGGTGGAAGGAGATTTTTGGGAGTTGCCTTGTTGGGAGGTGGCTCATTTTGTCTGGATGATTGCTTGGAGATGGAGGATCCACAGGAGGGAGATATTCCTCATTATATTTTCGACTCCATGCCTTGATTGGAGAGAGGTGACGAGTTGGTTCACAGTTGATGGGCCAACTTACACATTCATAGATGCAGAGCAGCAGCAGTCATGGTCTTTAGTCATAGCCAGAGGCAGTGAGCAGTCCGAGTCATGGGACTTGGGCGATTATTGGCCACAGTGGCGATGGGATCCGGGAGGACTATTGATTGGCGGGTACCAGGAGAGGCCAGTTTGGGATCCTGGCATTGAGATATCCCTTCATATCAGGGTGATGCAGGAGACAGAGAGGTTTCAGTGGGACCCGGGCACATTTTGCAGTATCGGCAGGGAGCATCAGCTAGAGAGCAGGCCTGTTCAAGCATTGCTTGAGAACAAGCAATTTTTGCCGGATGAGGATGCCACTTGGGAGAGCGAGCAGACTTTACAGCATCCATCACTTCAGTTGCTTGAGGACAAGCAACGTTTTGCCGGGGGAGACTGTAATATTCCCAATTAGCCTTGCTAATTGGAATATTTCATTTTTGTTTAATTTTTCCGCTTTAGTTGGAAATAATAAATAAAGTGAGAAATAAGAGGGGTCACCTCACTTTAGTCACCTCACTTTATAATAAAGTGTTCTTTTCCTAGTAGATTGACGTTATAACTTCGAGAGGGGGCCTTGGGGGTCCACATGGGTATGATGGGGGAGGCATCAGGCTGACCCAAGGTAAACTGCGCAGGTCAAAGGAGAGTTAAGTTTTGGAGGGAGTTTGGCATTATAAAAGGAGAGGTTCTCACCTCATTTGGATCATCCATGATTTTATATTCTTCTTGATAGCTAGACTTTATGCCTTGACCTGTCGGTTGTTAGCACTGTCTGCTGACCTTGTTTAGTGCTGAGTGTCTCGGTCGGAGATCTCACCCTTAGCCTCGGGGACTTCGGTGGGCCACAGTAAGGTTTTACGGTTTCACCCTTGGCTTCGGGACTTCGGTGCAGCCCTAGTAGGTTTGTTACGAGTACACTTTTCGGTTCAGTATGTGGCGGCAGGCGATTACGAAGCAAATGCGAGGAGGAGAAAGCCCTCTTGTGGAGTTTGCGCAGTTCAGTGAGGAGAGGACGCTGTCTCATCAGGAGAGAGGACGCTATTCTATTCAGGAGGGTGAGGACGCTGTCCCAGGAAGGACGCAGTCCAGATCTGGCAAGGGAGAACGCTGTTCAGGAGGAGAAGAACGCTGTCTAGTTTGGGAGCAAGGACGCTGTCTATTTCTGAAGGAAAGGGTTGCAGATCTGAAGGCCCATTGTTAGATCCAATCTTGAAGAGGGTAGATCTGAGCAGATACTTGCAGATCTAGTCTTGTATGTTGCAGATCTGGAGGTTTAGCCCTAGATCCAGCTTGGGGAGTTGCAGATCTGAGGAAATATTGGCAGATCTAGTTCAGATCTGAAGGGATAACATCAGATCCAGCCCTAGAGGTTGTAGATCTGAAGAGATATTGTCAGATCCAGCATAGATCTGAAGGTTTGGTAGCAGATCTGATAGTGGAGGACGCGGATCAGGAAGGGAAGGACGCAGATCTGGTTTGGAGGCTTCAGATCTAGCAGATCTGAGCATTCAGGAGGCCAGTCCCGCAGTGGACGGCGATCGATGAGCGAGCCCCAGGTGGTAGGCTCAGCAGCGTTTTCTAGCCTTATCGGGGAGGCTGATGCATGCATGCATGGAGGTTTGGGTGACTGGTGCTCCATCTGTTTCTGCGCTGTCACTAGCAGAGACAGCGTTTTTCATTGGAGAGGGTTTGCAGTGGGAGATCAGTTATTTATCAGTCTTCAGCCCTAGTACCAGCGCAGTTCATCTTCAGCATTCAGAGCAGCTAGGACGCGGTCCATGTTGCAGCCATTATCTGTTGAGAGGGTCTCCACTTGCCTAGGGCAAGGCTAGGTGCACTTACTCTGATTTACTTGTACTCCTCTCTATGTACTTTCTGATTAATAAAATGGCTCAGTTTCCGGTATTCTATGTGTCATGATTCAGTGATCTGGTTCAGCGTTATATTTTCTTTATCTGCTTGGCATATTTCTGTTTATTACTGGTTATTTCCCTTTGGGGATATTACAGGATCAAATGATAGATACATTCAATAAGAGATGACTATGTAAAAGATAATGATCTGAGGCTTATATTGTATAGGTGCTCGTCTGAATATTGTTATAATAGGTGCTTGTTTGAATATTATTACAATAATTATTATAATTATGTCATAACAAAAATTTATTATTATATCACACAAGTCCTTATAGAGAACTTCCTCCCATTACAATTTACCATTGGACCGTTGCTTCTAGAAAGTAGACTCGACATTCTCATGATATTCAAGGTTCAAGAGGTGGTACCTGTTGGAGAATGTAACTAGTTTTAGTCTTCATAATTTGTACCAATATGTATTTTATGTAAAAAGCAAAAGAAAAGAAAAAGAAAATTATTATTATTTTCTAGATAAGCATGTTCTTCGTGCTTTTAGGTTTTTGAGTGAAAGAGTCAAAGTTCTATTTTGGACTCATTGTAAAAGAAAATGGAAAAGAATTTTGAAATGTAAATTTTTGGGACAGAAACCCCTCTAGATGCCAAGTTGGCCTACATGTCAAGTCGGCTTTGTCCCAATGGATATGTCTATTCACACCTCTGTGAATTGTATAAATAGAGGATGGATGGAGCTCATTTGGACACACACACTTGGATGATTTTGGTCTGAAATATTGTAGAGAAGGGCAACAAAGGAGTGGAGGACGAATTCTGGGAGAAATGATCTCTTCTTGGATCTAGGGTTTGTAGAAGATCTGTCTTGGTTTGCCTCTTATTGCTAGTCTCTTGCTGATGAATTTGTTGGGAGGAAGGAAGGTTTGACTTGGCATCTAGAGGTGGGAATTTCTGTGGTTATGGGTTTTGGATATCTCATTTTATGTGATTCTATAAGAAGAGATTATTTCTGGGTTTTCCCCTTGGAGGGGTTTTGCCCTGGCTTGGAGCCTATATCTTGTGTTCGTGTTCTGTGATCTTCTTGTTTTATGGTAATTGCTTGATGAAGGAAAAAAATAATAAAATTGCTAACAGTCTCACAAGTAATTATAATGTAATGGAAATATGATAATACGATAAAATCCTCGATTTCCAATATGGTATTAGAGCTGTGGTTTGTACAAGGGGGTACGCAAATCACTTTCTTGAAGGAAATTATTATGAAAACAGTGGCATTCAGAAGATCTCATTCCTGAACTCAATTCCCTGCTTATTGATTGATGTAGCATTAATTTTAGATAACAATGGTATGTTCTATATGCTTTAGAGCAATTTACTTCAATCTTTTCTTATTAGCCCAATATCAATTTTCAGATGAGCAATCACATTAACATTGATAGTAAATGCTGATAGAACATAAACAATAAGCAGAAGACAAGCCAAGACAAGACGACACTATTTGGGGGATGCCAGGAGAAAACCCCAATGTGGGGAAAACCCTTTGATCAAATATTCTTATTATTCTTCAAAAGTTCGGTAGAGAGAGAGAGAGTACAATATACAAAATACACTAGCCCAATCACTATCAAAATAGCCCAGTCAAACTGCAGTCAACATGATGCCCTAACCAGAAAGTCAACGTTGGTCAAACCAACAAGAAAACTCCTCCAAATTAGCTCGGTCTAACTCAGTCAATGCGGCCTCTAAAGGCAGTCCAAATCAGCTCAAAACAGATTCGAAAATCTCAGTCAAACCTGGTCAATAGAAAGTCAACGCTGCAGTCAAAGCTGCAATGTGCTCATAATTTCTCAATTTCCATGCCAAGAGATGCGGCCTAAAAACATCAAAGTTTCTGCCTGAAAAATGCAGCAAATGGAGTGGAGTTGACCCTCGGTCAACGTTGGTCAATGTTCTGCAATTCAGCCCTAAAACAGATCCGAAAATTTCAGATTTTCCCAGTCACTTTGCCACACATGTGAAGAAGAGAGGCTGCTCGTTGTATGAACCAATGAAGAGAGGAGAGAGAAATGTGATGAGTGATGATGTCCAAAATGAGGAAGAGGTCTCTCATATTTATATTCTTCATTGAGAGTGGAGACACATCTATTTGGGGCTTATGAGCCTACATTAGACTTCTGGCCGACCTTGACAATTTACACGTGTGAGAGAATAAATTCAAAATCTCACTTTTGCTCATCCAAACAAGATGATCATTAGATCAATCTTGCGCCTCTCGGAAAGAGGAATCCAACAAAAATATAATCTCCGTCATATGAGCTATCCAAGGTGGAGTTTGGCCGTAGTTGCCAATTTATCACTCCCTCACAACTAGGGAGAAATCCACCTTCCAATCCATCTGTCAACCTGTACCATATTGTCATCCCTGCACCGCTCTGCTTTGCTGAACTATGAAGAAATAATGAAGAAGAATTTGATCGAGAGTGAGTCACGAGACCGTGCCACTCTCCACTGACCCAAAGTCAGTCTAGAGGTACAAACCTCAGCCATACTTGATCCCAGATCAAGTTGTTGGACACCATGCATCCTACCATAGAGTACGACAGTACACAATGCATCCTCGGTAGTGCTATAGTCTCTATCCTCATTTCCCAACTCATTGGCTAGATGAGAGGTACTTCCCATGTATGCTAGGGCATCAACAAGAGAGGGTGAACCTGCTCATATATCAACTGACAATGGGGTATCACGGGGTAAGGCGAACCATTCACCCTGTACACAACGCACCACTACGGGCAGGTGAACCTCACCCTATGGTCGCTCATAGCTCCAAGAAGTACCCCCAAGTCCCCTGAAGCTCCTAGAGCTCAATGTCCAACTCAAGTGGGACCCTCATAGGAGGGTCTGTCCACGACTCCAAGTCTCTCATGGAAGGTTAAGAATTTGACCTTCCAAAGGGGCTTAGTGAGAATATCTACGACTTGCTCATTAGTCCCAATGTGATGGAGCCTTACGACGCTCGGTTCTACCATATCCCGGATAAAGTGGTATGGAGTGTAAAAACTCTGGTAAACTTGATAAATATATATTATTAATGATGAAAGATAAGAGATGATTACAATGAGGGATCACCTAGGCTTTAAATAGCCTCAAGGTGTCCCTTGGCGAAGAGGCATGATCTTTGATCATGCCCTTTTCAGTTAATAAACCCTAATATAACTATATCTAACTAATAATTAATAAAATATTCATAACATTGCCCCTCTCTTAAAGATGCTTTGTCCTCAAAGCATATGTAATTGATGGACAACGTTGACGAATGTCTGGTTTCCGCGAGCGGCGAGCTCTTGCTTCCCATATTTTAAAAAGGTCATGGAGCATATTCTCGAGTTCAGTTTGTTGTTGATCTGGATAGTGAAAATATCTGATATCGACAGGGTCGGATCCTGTCTTGATTTCTGGAGACTCTTCATGGCTCCCTTTTGAAGATAACATTTCTAACTGCTGACATTGTACTGTAGATACGACTTGATTTCCTGGGGCTTGGAATCCATACAACTTGTATTTCTTCCCTTTCCACTTAAAACTTATAAACTGCTTCTGATGGTTGGCAGAATAAGTACCTAGAGTTCGTAGCCATTGAATTCCTAAGACCACATCTACTCCTCGTAATGGAACGGTGTAGAACGGAGATTCTAAATGAAAGTCTTTAATCTGCAATTTGAATTTATGGCATTTTCCTACTTGTTCAATCTTCTTACCGTCGGCCACCATTACCTTCATATTAGGCATGGGAAAAGCAAAGAGGTTGAGTCTTTTGGCCATGGTGGAATCTAGAAAATTGTGCGTGCTGCCTGTGTCTATTAGAACCATTACATTGTTGTTCTTAATATGTCCTCTTAACCTTAGGGTTTGAGGTTGTAATATGCCTGTCATAGCCGATAAGGACACTTGCGGAATAGTTTTGCCCTCCACTTCTGGAGAGAACTCTAAATTGTCTTCTAATCCTTCTATACACGAATCAGTACTGTTAGTGTCGTTAGTTGCTTCACAACTGTATAGATTTTTTGCTTTTCCATTAGCACATCTGTGCTTAGGGTCCCAGTTTTCACCGCAACGTTTGCACTTGCCCTCTCGTATTCTTTGTTTTTCCATACTAGATTTTTCGTCTTCACGAGGATGGACAGGGACATATGTTGTGTCAACTACATTTTCAGATTGAGGAAACCGTCGTCTCGAATATACTTTTTCTGGTTTTGATAATCTTTCCAATTTCTTTTCAGCAGCTTTTGCTTTTTGCCTTGCTACTTCTACAGACGTGATTTCATGTAGTTCTAGTTCTTCTTGTATGTGGACTTTAAGTCCCGAGATGTAAGACTGGATTAGACGAGATTCCGACAATCCGGGTACTCGTGTTGCCAAAGTCTCCCATTCTCGCGTGTACTCATCCACATCTCCTTTTTGGCGTAATTTGATAAACGTTGAAAAGAACTTTTCTTCTTTTATGCCTTGAAACCTTTTGAAGAACACATCCTTAAATTTCCTCCAACTGATAGCGAGCGTCGTCTTTTTCCACCACATATACCAATTATATGCTTCTCCTTCCATTTTCATGGAACCATGTTTAATTTTTTCATCATCACTAGTAATGTCATAAATTTCAAAATATTCTTCTGCCTTATTAAGCCACGCAACGCTATTCTTTTCATTACCATCAAATTTGGGTAGGTCGATCTTGGCTTTGCGCTGATATGCTAATGGTGGAACAAGAAGGGGATATTGATTAGCGAATGCATTCTAGAGCTGCTTGTTTTGAAAATCTGCATTACTATCTTCTTGATGATGTGGGGAATCGGTTTTTTCCTGATGGTCTTCCGAGTTCCCTGAATCTGCGGAACTGTTTTGTTGATTTGGTTCCCTGTTAGGAGATGTTGGGGATTGTGTCTGACTCAACTTATCTATTTTATCATTTAGCTTGTTGAAGAGTTCTGTCATATTGTTCATTGCTTCGTTTTGCTTGTTCATTGCTTCTGTGGTCTCGTGATGATTTAGCCACATTTGTCTTTCTATGCGATTTGTCATATCATGAATCTTTTTGATGTCGTTGGAATGCCCTGCAACTGTACCTTCCAGATCGACTAATCGCCTTCCAAATTCTTCGGAGTTATTATTAATTTGTTTCTCAAGATCTCCCAATTTCTTCTGGAATTCCGCCATCGACATTGACGAAGACATCAAGCGTGTATGAGGTGGGGAATATCTTTCTGCCAGTTTCTCCTCTTTTTTTTCTTTAAAATTAATTAATTAATATTTAATTAATTGATTAATTTTTTTTTGAATTAATTAATTAATTAATTAATAATATATATATATATATATTTTTTTTTTAATTATATAATTATTATATATATATAATTTTTAATTAAAAATTATATAATATATATAATTTAATTATATAATTATTATATATATATATAATTATTTAAATGGAATTATATAATATATAAATAAACTATATAATTATAATATATATATATATATATAATGATCAATTAAATTATATAATATATATTTTATATAATTAAAAAATATCGTGTTTTTTTTTTTTTTAAATGTGCCGTTTGGTTTAAACTTTAAATGACACACCGCTTGATAATTTTACCCGCTCACGATTTGCACGTAGGTATAATGTTATGTTATGAATATTTCACTGCCGCTGTATGGCCACGTAGAGAACTGATCTGGGTTAATAAAACGTGGATAGCACCCGCCACCGAAACTGCTACCACGTAAACCTGTTCACGACTTTACAATTCGATTATACCACACGTTGCCCTGTTTCTTCTGATACCACACGTGTTTTAATACCAATGGAATATAATTGCTGTCGTTTAAAACTGTGATGTATATTTTACGGGCGGAGTTCTGAAAAACGTGTTTTATTTGCTGTCGTTTTAAAACTGTTATGTATATTCCACGTATGTCTGCTCTGTAAAAAAAAACGTGAATTCCACCCGTCTGTCAGCAACAGTGTAAGTGCCAGGTGGATGGGCGTCAGCAACAGGTGGTCGAAGTTATTGCAGACGGTAGTTAGTGGTGTATATGACACAAAGATTGGACGCAGTCAGGACGACAACTGGGTTTGTTCGACAATGTGCAGAGAACGTCGTTGTAGTCACTGGAGTGTGGATATCAGCGAAATAAGTTCTTATTGCTCTGTCGAGTCCGCACGGGTGGCAGGGAAATAGAGCAAGGTGTCACTATAGATCCAAATTTGTTTTCAAACACACCACCACACATCCAAGAAATGCATCACAGGTTCAATTCTGCTTCTTGACAATTGTTTCAGCAAGTCCAAACAACTTATCTTCTGATGAATGGCCACAAGTCCGAGCTGTCCTTTTGATGAATTCCCACAGGTCCAAATATCTCAAGGATGGATGTCCAATCTTACTGCACAGTCTTTTGCAATTGATGACCGAGCTCCAAACAATGGTCTGAGGTTAGGTCTGTGTATAAAAAGTGTCACCGCAGTTGTGTCCCCAAATCCGAGAAGAGGTGCCTCCCACAGGTGGATTGTTCTAGTGTATTACCTGCCACAAAGTCCAAGCATCAATTCTTTTGGAGGTGACTGTTATATAGTTTAAGGAAAGTTCTGTGATCCTGTAGCCTTTTTCCGAGCTTCTAGAAGGGCTAAAGTATACCCACTGAAACCTCAACCAGTCCACACTGCAATTTTCAGATTTCTGAGATGTTAAACCAAGCTACCCATCAAGCTGTGACTGTCCTCAAGAATTTTTAACCCTAAAACAAAAAATCTTTTCAGCCCAAACAGTGATTTAAAAAATCCTCCTCGGCCTCCTGTCCTGTATCTTTGAAATCTTCACCGAATTTTTTTATTTTCACGATCTTGAAAA
The DNA here is from genome assembly GCA_034641835.2 of Pinus albicaulis. Lineage (NCBI taxonomy): Eukaryota > Viridiplantae > Streptophyta > Pinopsida > Pinales > Pinaceae > Pinus > Pinus albicaulis. The sequence goes on along the minus strand of CM076569.1, from coordinate 409,797,048 downwards.
AATCTGCAATTCTGGATTTTGCAGTTCTGGAATTCCGTAATTCCGGGGTGATCACACAGATCCCAAAAGAGCGATGGCTCTGATACCAATGGAGTGTAAAAACTCTGGTAAACTTGATAAATATATATTATTAATGATGAAGATAAGAGATGATTACAATGAGGGATCGCCTAGGCTTTAAATAGCCTCAAGGTGTCCCTTGGCGAAGAGGCATGATCTTTGATCATGCCCTTTTCAGTTAATAAACCCTAATATAACTATATCTAACTAATAATTAATAAAATATTCATAACATGGTATCTGATATCAATATTCTTGGAGCGGTTGTGGAACACTGGATCTCAATAGATCATGGTGGTATCCAGCACATGCCCAAACAACTCACTAAAGAGCTTCCTCAACCAAACAAATTCACAATAGGCCATACTTGCTGCAATGTATTCGACCTCGACAGTGCTCAAAGCAACCAACTTCTACTTCTTGCTCATCCAGGATATCGAAGCAGAACCTAGAGAGAAGCAACACCCAGATGTGCTCTTACGGTCCACCACACTGCTAGCCCAGTCAACATCAGTATATCCATGGAGCCTCAATTTCCAGGCAGTGTATCTCAAACCATAGTTGATTGTGCCCTGGAGATATCTCAAAATATTCTTGGCAGCAATCCAGTGTATGTGTTGAGGCTCGACCAATAATTGACTCAACGTATTCATTGCAAAGCATATGTCCAGACGAGAGTTCACCAAGAGCATTAGGGCCCCCACCAGTTGATGATACTCGCAAAGATTTCCCAAATCGGGCCTAGCAACACTTCTGCATAGCTTCGTAAAGTTGAGTTCCATCGGAGTAGTCACGGACTTGCAGTCCACCATCCCAAATCTTTCAAGCAACTTCACTATGTATTTTCCTTGAGAAAGGAAAATCTCACTTGGCTTTTGCCAGACCTCCAAGCCTAGGAAGTAGTGCATCAACCCTAGGTCTTTTATCTCAAATTCAGAAGCCAACTCCCTCTTACATTGATGAATGAGAGGGGTTGCACGTGTTAGAAAAAGATCGCCCACATGGAGCACCAAAATGAGAGGTTGTCATTACCAACCTTGAAGTAAAGGTTCAGATCAACTTCACTTCTTGTAAAGCCCAACTTCATCAAATTGCTATTGATCCTCTCATACTAAGCCTTGGGGGCTTGCTTCAACCCATAGAGGGCTTTCTTCAACCTGCATACATGTGTATCTCAATCTTGAACTTCAAACCCGATAGGTTGCTCCACATAGACCTCTTCCTTAAGCGAGCCATGCAAGAAGGCGGTCTTGACATCCATTTGATGTAGATTCCATCCTTGTGAGGCAGCAAGGGAAATAATCGAACAGATGATGGTATATCAGGCAACCGGTGCAAATATCTCATCATAATCTATACCTTCCTTCTGTGAGAAGACTTAGGCAACTAACTTGGCCTTGAACTTTTCAACACTCCCATCAGCTCCATGTTTGATTTTGTAAAGCCATTTCGAGGTGACAACAAACTTGTCCTTTGGTCTAGGGACCACATCCTAGACATCATTCTTCATGATCGATTCATACTCTTCGTTCATTGCATCCTTCCAAACTTGGTGCTTCACGACTTCTTCAAACGTTTCAGGCTCAGATTGAATAATGGTGCTCATCGCAACTAAGTACCCTTGGTACCTGTTCGGCTTCTTACCTTCACAGAATGTCCCCCTTGGTGCAATATGTCTCTTGGCATCTTCAAGAGTATCTCTAAGCCATGAGGGTCTTCTTTTTGAAGAAGAGGGCTCACCAGGAGGTGGATCAATGGGATCCATTAAACATTCAACATCGGGCATTGGTTCATCCTTCGGTTCTTCCCGCTTTCCTGTATCTTCATCTTTGTCTCCTTGTGAAATAGGAAGATCTCTAACCTTCCCAAGAGCAACATATTCATCGAAGATGACAACATGACTTATCTCCACTTCCCTTTGACCAGGCACATATATTCTATATGCCTTTGAAGTTTCATTGTAGCCCACAAATTTTCCCTTCTTTCGAGAAGCATCCAACTTGCTTCTCTTTTCTTTCGGTACACGAAAATATATGGGACTTCCAAAAATTCTAAAGTGAGAAACATTGGGTTTATTACTGGTGAAGATTTCTTCGGGAGTTTTGGAGTCCAATGCTTGATGTGGGCATCTATTTTGAACATAGACGACAGTGTTGGCAGCTTCTCCCCATAGGAACTTCGGTAGGCCTTGGTCATGATTCATAAAGCATGGCACGAGTAGCTTCAATGATGGTTTGATTCTTCCTTTCGGAAACTCCATTTTCTTCGGGAGTATAAGCATAAGGGGTCTCCCTCTTAATGCTAACTTCCTTACAATAGTCATTGAACTCATTTGACTCATATTCGGTTCCATTATCGACCCTCAATACTTTGATCTTCTTCCTTGTTTGATTTTCAACCAAGGCTTTGAAAGAGCGAAACCACTTGAACACTTCGTCCTTTTTCTTCAAGAAGTATATCCAAGTTTTGCGAGAGAAGTCATCCACAAAAATATCCTCCCAAGGATGTTATGGGAAACAGACCAGATAAATCAGAATGAATCAATTGAAGTATATCTGTAGTCTTGCTATCACTTGAGGGGAATGGTCCCCTTGTATGTTTTCTTTCAGCACAACCCTAACAAACACCTTCATGATCAACTTTAAAATCGGGCATACTTGTGACCATATTTCTAGCTTCGGGAAGAGATTTATAATGAAGGTGAGCAAACCTCTGGTGCCATAATTCAGATTGAAGAGTAGTGTTGCATGTCATGGCTCCCAACGGACTTCCTCCAACCTGATAAAGAGTATCAACCCTGAAACCAAGAGTGAATGCTTCTTTGAAATTCCTCTTCCAAACACGTACCTTTCCATCAATGAATGCCACGTTGAATCCTTTGTCTTCCATTGCTGAAATAGATACCGAATTCTTCTTCAATTCAGGTACATATAACACATCTTGTAGATGAAAGATTTGACCTTGATTTAAGTGAAGAGTAACTGTCGTTGCCCCTTTCACGGGATAGGTGGAACTGTCTCCAAGTATAATCTCCAAATTGGTTTCCTTTTCAATCAAATGTGAGAGGGCCTCTTTGTACCCAGTGAAGTCTTTGAGGCACCACTATCAATCAACCAATTATCCAAGGTGTCGGGAGGAGAGGCAACAGAGAGGGTAGATATAAGAAGAAATTCTTTTTGCTTGTTATCTACAACATTAGACTCATCATACTTGGAGTTTCTTGATCACTTGGAAGGTTGACCATTTCCATATCGTGCAGCGGGAGCATCTCTCTTCCTTTTGTTATTGAACCTAATATTCCTTTGATTTCCATTTCCCTTGAAATTGTAGTTGTTGTAATCATCATCTCGTGGTGTATCCCTTTTATTGGGACACTCTCTAGCATAGTGGCCAAATCTGTTACAATTGAAACATCTACCCTTTCTTCCTTCTTTGAATCTCGGTCTTCGTGTCCTTGTTTCCTTGGAACAACATTATTCTTTCTTTTAGCATGAGCGGAGAATGCAATAGGATCATTCCTATTTAAAGGCATGTCTCTCTCCATCATCCTTGTCTCCTCTTGAGTGCATCTAGTCAACAATTTATCAAAATTTGGAATCCTGTCATTGTTGAGGATAGTGGTATTGAATACATACCATGCTCGGGGAAGACCTCCAAGGGCAATGAGAGTGAGCTCTCGGTTGGCAATAACCTCTCCAATAGATAGAAGATCATTTTTGATTTCGGTAATCCTCATGAAGTAGAATTGGATGGATTCTCCTCTATCCATCTTGATGTCCTTCAACTTGTTCTTGAGAAAGAGAATTTGATTTGCGTTGCTAGCCCTGAACATGCTAACCAACTTGTCTGACATCACCTTAGATATGCCCAGCTTGGAGATGTAAGCAACCAAAAGCTTGTGAATATAATCCCTGATGATCGTCTTAGCTTTGTTTTCACCTTTCTTGTACTTTGTCTTAGTGTCAGTCGGTGCATTTGAAGGAGGCTCAACAATCTTTCCCTGCACATAGTCCATAGCATCATGCTCTTCCAATTTCAAGTGCAAGGACATATTCCATTCTTGATAATCAAACTTATCATTGAGCTTGTCATCAGATTTGAAGTAAGATGTGGAAGTCATTGACCATTGTCCTTGTCCAACAAATCTCGGTGATTGCTTTTCTCACTCTTTGTTGGGCTTTGTCTTTACCTGGGCTCTGATACTATGTTAATTTTAGATAACAATGGTATGTCCTATGCTTTAGAGGAATTTACTTCAATCTTTTCTTATTAGCCAAATATGAATTTCTAGATTAGCAATCATATTAACATTGATAGTAAATGCTGATAGAACATAAACAATAAGTAGAAGACAAGCCAAGATAAGAGGACACAATATTTGGTGGATGCCAGGGAAAAACCCTAATGTGGGGAAAATACTTTGATCAAATTTTCTTATTATTCTTCCAAAGTTCAGTAGAGAGAGAGAGTACAATATACAAAATACACTAGCCCAAGCATTGTCAAAATAGGCCACTCAAACTGCAGTCAATAGGATGCCCTAACTAGAAAGTCATCACTAGTCGAACCAACAAGAAAACTCCTCCAAGTCAGCTCGGTCAAACTTAGTCAATGAGGCCTCCAAAGGCAGTTCAAATCAGCCCAAAACAGATCCAAAAATCTCAGTCAAACCCGGTCAACAGAAAGTCAATTCTATGGTCAATGCTGGTCAACGTGCTCAGAATTTCCTGATTTATGTTCCAAGAGATGCGGCCTAAAAAGATCGAAGTTTTTGCCTGAAAAACATAGCAAATGGAGTGGAGTTGACCTTGGGTCAACACTAGTCAATGCTCTGCAATTTAGACCTAAAACAGATCCGAAAATTTCAGATTTTCCAAGTCATTTTGCCACATGTGAATAAGAGAGGATGCTCCTTGTACAAACCAATGAAGAGAGGAGAAATTTATGTGATGAGTGATGATGTTCAAAATGAGGAAGAGGTCTCTCATATTTATATCCTTCGTTGAGAGTGGAGACACATCTATTGGGGCTTATGAGCCTACATTAATGATTAGACCTCTGGTTGACCTTGATAATTACACGTGAGAGAATAAATTCAAAATCTCACTTCTGCTCATCCAAACAAGATGATCTTTAGATCAATCTTGCACCTCTCGAAAAGAGGAATCCAACAAAAATATCATCTCCATCATATGAGCCGTCCAAGGTGGAGTTTGGCTCTAGTTGCCAATTTTAACATGTAGCTTAACACAAAAGTTTTGGATTCAATCGTGGCTCGAGGTTCGTTGATTGATTCAACGTATATGGTTCGTTGACTGATTCAACATTCACGTCGCATGGTTCAGATCATTTAACTTGTAGTATCGCATTAATGGATCTATGGTTTGGATTGTGAACTTAATTCAACATTTTGTTGCATATCTCCTGCGACATTACTACATATGATTCACACTCTCTATATGGATCGAGACATGACAATATTTCTTATGACAATGGCATTGATCGAGATATAGCTTGCACTATTCCTGTAGCTGGCTCTTTATGACAATGTGTGATTAGGTATCATGTTCTAAGTTGTAAAAATGCTCAAAATTGGAATTGCTCAAAATTGGTTGGAATCTGAGCGACCGGATAGGCCTCGGCGATACGATCCCAACGCCGTGAACGACACTCAAATCCGACTTCGCATGAGGAAGTTATGAAGGTTTGAAGTTTACAATTTTCTGCAAAAAGTCAGTTTGACTGCCTTTGACCTTCAATTTGGAAAAAATAAAAAAAAAGGAATATTCCTTGGAATATTCTTGGAATATTCCTCAAAATATTCCCTAGAATATTCCTTGGAATACTCCATTCGGGCCTATGAGCATTTGACAAGTGCCCCTCTGCGATTGGCTTATTGATTGACTTTTATGGATGGCGAGCCAATCGGAGGCCGCCACGTGGCCCCCAGGTCACATTTGAATGGCGTGGTTTAAAATTTTTGCAACTTTCATGGTTCGAACTGCCGACCTCACGGCTACCAACGCAAAGACTTACCACTACACCATCGGCTTTGTTCTTATTTGTATTGTGGCATAAACATTATTCAAGTTTTAAATTATGTTTGGGCGGAGGCCGTAAGGGGTTCAGCCCCCTTTAGGATATGCCCACAAGCTCAGAACTGTAGCTCTATTCTCCAACGGCTAACACAACAAGCGGTTAAGTTTAATGCTGTTTGGATAAGGCCACATGTTTATAGGCGGAAATTTATGTGACATTAAACACCACGGTTTTATAATCGTTAATACAAACGGTCCATCCCAACATATATTTCTAAGGGGGCAGTCACATGACCCTTAAAATTAAATGCTAGCAATTATGATTCCGCCAATTTTGGCAGCGCGTCACCAAATCAGGTGATACCTCCACATTTGACTCCAGTTAACTAAGTTGGCCCACCTTTTGTGGGATTTTTGCCTAACATTGGGCAAAATACTGTTTGGGCCATATCTTTCAGATGGGAGATCCTTTCTGAGCGATTTTTTTTTTTGATTTTGGGTCTTCTCAGCATTTTGAAGCCATTGAGACAGGTTTCAGAGCCATTGGAGCTGATCTTCACCCTGTTTAGCTTCGGAGAAGCTTTTTGAGCCACCAGGGCCATTTTGGGGGTGATGTTGTGCTGAGCTGTGGTTAACCATTTGAGGTGAACCAAGAGTCTATTTTGGGTAATTTGAGCATTCCAGAGCTAATGGTGCAGGTTACAGAGGCAACAGAGATCATCTTCAAGTACTTTTTCAGCAGAGAAGCTTGGAGAGCCATCAGGGCCTAGGGAGTGTTGGAGCTGTATTGGGCTATGGTTAACCTTTGGAGGTGAAACAAAAGCCTACCTTTACTGTTTTCTGTGTTATGAACTCATTTTCACAGCTTGTTTTGCCTGTTTAGGCTTTCGGATCACTGCATAAACAAATTTGAGCATAAATAGAGCAAGGACATGCCCATTTGGGGGCCTTGGACCCGACAGATGTAGCCCAGGAGGGGTGAACTGCTTTATCATATGTTGTGTTATATTCTGTGATTTATTTGTTGTGTTTTATCAGAGTTATAGATGTTAAGCAATAAAAAGAAATAAGCCTCCTACACACAAAAAGACTCATAAATTCACCAAAAGCATTTTGTTCCAATTGCAAAACACATTAAGCAGTTTGCACACATAAGTTTATGGATAATGAATACCTTGCACCATCAAACAAGTAGTTTCATTATCAGATCATTAGTGATTACTTCTATTATTTCTTTAGGCAGAGTCTGTAAAGGGCCAGAAAGCTTTAGGATCTCATCCTTTCTTTAAAGGTGACATATCCTGTAAATGCCCCTACAGTCCATCTCTGTATTAGAAATAAGAAGTTCTCACATTTCAGATCAGTGGGCCACAATTCAACACGATTCTGTGACCCACACTCTAGTTTTGTGGTGGCTTGCTTATAATCTCTGATGGCTCGTATGCAAAATCCGAGACTTGAATTTGTGTGGATCTCATTTCTGGCAATAATTCAAACGTTGACTTTCTAACCCTAGAACTCTTTATGAAGAAGTGTGATGCAGGGGCATTCTTCAAAATTTATAAGACCCATGAGTCTTATTTCTCATTTACTAAAGGGAGTGGGTTCCCTTAATCATTTTAATTATTTTCGAAAGTTTAGTTGAGTTTGAAGAAATTTAATTGTAAATTGATTTATGGAGAATATCTCGTGAGTTGTAAAATCTTAGGGATGAGTAAGGAATCCTAAGAATAGTGAGGATTTGAGGTATTTAGAAATCTAATCTAGGATTCTGTTGAATAAAGAGTGGAGCTGAAGAGATATGTTAGGAGACAGTGAGAGATTTTTGGATCAGAATTAAACTGGTTCATGAATCTTTTTGGTTTTATAAACTGAGCTTTTGAAGCATTAGAGAGACAGAGAGGAATCGAGAGTGGGACAGATGATAGAGGGAATTTTATTTTAAAGCCTACGGGCTTTGACAGAAGAAAGGAGAACGGCCATGTAAGGGCATATCAGGCCAAAATCCTGACAGTAAAAAGGGTTTGATAGTATTTGTAAAATTCATGATTAATGAAGATTTGATTACGGTGTGTTTTGTTTGATTCTGCTATGCCTTGAAAATCTGTGGATGGTTAATTAAGGTATTGTAGAGTAAAATCTCCAATCGAAAGATCTTAGATGAATGAATGTTTGATACGTTGATTAGAATTATAAAAGTTATAAATATTTGGATTTCTATGAGGGATTTATTTATTCTTAAACTTCTGTGTTTACGGGGTTTAGAAGCTGGTCACAATTCATCTGCGATAAGGAGATCCATCTAGAACAAAGAGCTCGGTCCTAAATTTGTTGTAAATTCTCACTTCGCAGAGGCAGAGAGAATATAGAATAAGGTTCAGATTTAAATTGCCGAGGATTTATCTGAAGGACAAGATCGTTCTGTTGCGAGTAGATCATAATAAGGTTAAAAAAAGGTGAAATACGCGTCTTGGAATCTCAAGACAAAGGCGCAGTGGAAGTGGGCGAAATTATGTGGTTGGAACAGTATAGGTGGTTTTTGAAAACCACGAATGGTTTTCGTGCTGCCTTCGAGTGGTAAGCGGTAAATGTTGAAATCTACGTGATACACTCCAGCGAGTGATGCATGGCATCACAAAACCATTTTTTTCGCGTGAGTTTGAGGCATTAAAGATTGTGAACCGTTGTTGTGCGATAGTCGTCCGATTGGAAGTCGTGATGCGACATGCGTCAGATCTATTCGGAGGTTAATAGGTAAGTTATAAATGCTGTGGGCCAGAACAGTAATATATGTTGGTGCTTGGCCTTTTAACCAAAGTTGAAACTTGCGAATGAAGTGAATTGGTAAGTTGTGGGGCCAGATATAATGTTATGTCGGCATGTGATATTATAACCAAAGTCAAACTTTTGTATGGAATGAAATATTAAAGTGTGGGCTCCAAAGTCTATATTAATGTTCTTGGTATGTGGATGGGTGATCGCATATGAGCGTTGAATAAAGGTAAGTGGATTGATAAAGTGTGGGCCATTATATATATATGGATGATACTTTGGGTTTTAATCCAAAGTCGAATGTTGATGCACTATTCATAAGGTGAATTTTATTATGGCTTAACCATATGGTATAAAAAGGAAACGACTTCCGCTTATGAAGTTTTACCCTGTCTGAGATTTATTTGAGATGTTTAATTTGAAAACACATTTTATATGTGTAGATGTGGGTTTTGCAGCCTTTGGTTGCATCATTTATGGTATTAGAGCTAGACTAATGCTCTGTGGAGTTGATTGAAAAAAATTGTATTTTATTCTCAGCATGTATATGATTTGCATTGTGATGAATCCAATACAGAGGAAGCACAAGACACGAGCTTGTATGCAAAGAGGAACTCTGAAATATTGCAGACAATGAGAACTTCAGCATTTCATCAAAGGCAGATTGTGAAAAAGACTTGAGGAAGAAAGGATCAGGTAAAAGCTTCGCAGAATTTTAATGATATGTGTATGTGATGAAAGCAACAACAGAAGTTTCAGCCAATTAGCTGTGACAAAGAAATGAATGAAGAAAATACAACAGAAATGTTGTAAGGAAATAAAATGAATATGGATGTATTCAGCAGGAAGGGAAATTTAGTTGACAGAGAATTGAAGTGCAGACAGTGAAAAGTAAAGCAGCATGTGTATTGTCCAAGCCAGTGGAAGCTCAAAGAGATCAATCATTTGAATATCTCTCAGGTATGAGCCATATTTTGATGTTGGTTTTATTTGAATTTTCTATAAGAAATAATATAATAGCAGCAACACACAGTAGAAGGCTGTGTAAAGAGAGAGAAGAGTTGTGTTAGTGGCAGTGAACCTAAATATTCCAGCTAAAAGTTGGATAGGGAGAACAACTGAAGTGTTCTCAAGAGAAGGTGAGTGGAGGATATAAGCCTAGGAAGAGCAGAAGAAGAATGCTCAAGAGGTTCCAGAAATAGAGAACCAGTGCTTACCAAAAAACCAAGTCCAGAGAGGGGATTGGTGAGGTAAGTGGCAGCAGGGAGGACTTGTTGTTGCAGAGGCTTAGTGCAGCTGATAGTGAGTGAAGAGCTCATAGAGATGGAGGAGAAAGTGACTACTGATAGTCATAAATGGGTTCAGAGAGAAGCCACAACAAAAGAAAGAAAGATGCCAAGGAAAATGGCAGAGGTAAGAAAATGAGTCAAGAAGTATTTGACAGAGAAATTGCAGAATTAAAAGCCAGTGTTGATGCAATAATAGTGCTGCTTGAGAAGAGTATAAGGACCAAAGTTATGGTTGGACTATGAGAAGAAAGAAGATAAAATGGAAGCTGTTGCAAAAGAAGATAAACAGAAGAATGTATATCAGATTAAGAGAGGAACTCAGAACAGTTGAGTTAGAGATGGAAGATGACTACTATAGACCTGAGCAAGAAGATTACTTTGCTGAGGAAGGAATCATTGATGAATTTCTGAACTGTTGGACAAGTTCAGATCAGCAGAGAGATCTGATGATTGAGACATCAAAGAAAGAGGAGCCTAGTATTTTTGAAACTGATGATTTTTGTATGTATGCAGGTGATGAACAATCTTTACAAGATATGTTTATGTAGGTTTCTGAAGAAATGAAGATGTTAGAGGAGGTGACTGTAATGGAACAGTTCTTGAATGAACATGTGTTCAAAGACACTACAGATGTACAAATGATGAAAACTACCATGGAAGCTGGAGGTGATGAATCTAGTGAGATTTGGCAAAGGAAGGACAAACAGTTTGGAGATAAAAGGAAATTGCAGATTGCAAAAGAAGAAGCCGAAGAGAGGTATGAAGATAGCCTTATGACAGGAACAACCAAAAGTATGTGTACAGTGCAACCATTTGAGGTAATGGGATTATCTCTTTCATTTTTGCTCAAAAATTATGGACTTGTATTGATAGTTAATGGACAAGAAATTATCTTGGAAGAACATAATGGAGCATTAATGGAAAAGGATCTTACTAAAGATTGTACTATGGAAGATGGTAGAACAGAGATTTATAAGAAGAATTCGGTCTAAGAAGGTATAGCTAGTCCAGAAAAGGCTTTGAAGAGAAAAGAAAAAGAAGACAGTCAAGAACTCAAGGATCAGTTGGCAGAGGTTGATGCACAACAGAAATTTGAAGACAGTGTTACTTGTACAACTTGCAAAAAGAATAAAGGTAAATGTAATCAACAAACTGGTGAGAGACAGGCAATCTCAGAGGATGGAGGTAAGGATGCTTTCATGAATGAAGCATTTACAGTGAGCAACAAATGGTTTCAATGGAATGTGATATTTATGATATTGACAGTGATTTTCATTGTAAAAGGAACTTTATCATGGAAGGAAAAATCTGTTGCATATGATTTTGTTTCATGTCAAGAAACAAAGAGGATTAGAGATTGGCAGATTTTGATTGAAAAGGAAGAGGCATGGAAAAGACAATTTAGTAACTTAAAGATTTGTAAGGGAGAAGAAGGAAGAATGAAAAGAAGTGTGAAAGGAAGGAAGGCTAAAGAAAAGAGCAGAGAACAAAATTTTGAAATTAGGCAGCATTCAGAGAAAAGTGAAAACAAAGCAGGCTTTTTCAAGACAAGGCAATATGGAGGAAGATATGACACTTTTGATATGTCATATGCACATCAAGAGGATGACAAATCAGAGAAATTATGGAGTAGGATTGATGGAGAATGTAATGCATTTTCTAATTTTGAATTATTAATTTTTGAATGTGTTTTCCAGGATGAAGGACAAGCTGCCCTTGGAGATATGTTTGTTTATGCAAACATGAAGAAATATGTAAATTCTGGAAATGCAGAAAGCTAGTTTTCTTTATGGGAACAAGAAGATGATAGTAAGCAGCTAGTTGATTTAAAAGTTCAGGATGAAGGAAGGAGAGTTGGCATAGCTCTTAAACAAATCATTGCAGAAGAGAAAGAAGGTTGCAGAAGATGTAAAAGTATAGTCCACAGACAGATTTTGTTTTTAATTCAAAGGAGGTTTGAATGTCAAGATTTTATCTTGAGTTTGCAATTAAAAATTTAGATGAACAATTCAGTGATATTTTATGTAGATATGGAGGTATTTGAACCAAGTTCAATAACTGAATTATTTTCTGCTGATGGAAAGTATGTAGTTGGGAAGTTATATGTTCTTGTATCAAACAAGAAACAATCTTCTTTTGAGATTGGAAAGATGTTACTTCAATTGTTGGATAAGTGGATGGTGGAAATTACAAAGATGATAAGCATAAGAATTTGTCAAAATCAGCAAGTCAATGAAAGATGGAAGAATATACAGGACAACACAAAGGAATTGATTTGGGGATAAAAGACAACGCTGGTGATTAGGTCAAGAATTAGAATGAACAGTCAGGTACAGGACAGGAAAAAATACATAAAGTTGGAACTCAATTTTATTGAGATAATGGCAAAACATCAACATACCAGGGAGAAGAAATTTATATTGTTTGAGAAGTTGTTTATGCAGGATATCAACATCCAAACATTATGTAGAAGAGATGATTATGACAGTAGAGCAAAAGGACATTCACAATACAGAGTTTGGCATCCAGGAGAAAGAGAGAAGGCAGCAAATGCACCTTGCAATTGAAAGAGGACAGACAACCAGTTGGAAGATGAAATTTGATGAAGTTTACAGCAGAAGCAGTTGGGTGACTCATGAACAGGAGTCCATGAATTTTTTCAACCTAGGGACTCTGATGCAGGGGCATTCTTCAAAACTTATAAGACCCATGAGTCTTATTTTTCATTTACTAAAGGGAGTGGGTTCCCTTAATCATTTTAATTATTTTTCAAAGTTTAGTTGAGTTTGAAGAAATTTAATTGTAAATTGATTTATGGAGAATATCTCGTGAGTTGTAAAATCTTAGGGATGAGTAAGGAATCCTAAGAATAGTGAGGATTTGAGGGATTTAGAAATCTAATCTAGGATTCTGTTGAATAAAGAGTGGAGTTGAAGATATATGTTAGGAGACAGTGAGAGATTTTTGGATCATAATTAAACTGGTTCATGAATCTTTTTGGTTTTATAAACTGAGCTTTTGAAGCATTAGAGAGACAGAGAGGAATCGAGAGTGGGATAGATGATAGAAGGAATTTTATTTTAAAGCCTACGGGCTTTGACAGAAGAGAGGAGAACGGCCATGTAAGGGCATATCAGGCCAAAATCCTGACTGTAAAAAGGGTTTGATAGTATTTGTAAAATTCATGATTAATGAAGATTTGATTACGGTGTGTTTTGTTTGATTCTGCTATGCCTTGAAAATCTGTGGATGGTTATTAAGGTACTGTAGAGTAAAATCTCCAATCGAAAGATCTCAGATGAATGAATGTTTGATACGGTGATTAGAATTACAAAAGTTATAAATATTTGGATTTCTGTGTGGGATTTATTTATTCTTAAACTTCTGTGTTTACGGGGTTTAGAAGCTGGTCACAATTCATCTGCGATAAGGAGATCCATCTAAAACAAAGAGCTCAGTCCGAAATTTGTTGTAAGTTCTCATTTCGCAGAGGCGGAGAGAATACAGAATAAGGTTCAGATTTAAATTGCCGAGGATTTATCTGAAGGACAAGATCGTTCTGTTGTGAATGGATTGAAGGACAAGATCGTTCTGTTGCGAGTAGATCATAATAAGGTTAAAAAAAGGTGAAATACGCATCTTGGAACCTCGAGACAAAGGTGTAGTGGAAGCGGGCAAAATTATGTGGTTGGAACAGTATAGGTGGTTTTTGAAAACCATGAATGGTTTTCGCGCTGCCATCTATGCGATACACTCCAGCGAGTGATGTGTGGCATCACAAAACCATTTTTTTCGTGTGAGTTTGAGGCATTAAAGATTGTGAGCCGTTGTTGTGCGATAGTCGTCCGATTGGAAGTCGTGATGCAACATCCGTCGGATCTATTTGGAGGTTAATACAAGGTAAGTTATAAATGCTGTGGGCCAGAACAATGATATATATTGGTGCTTGGATTTTTAACTAAAGTTGAAACTTGCGAATGAAGTGAATTGGTAAGTTGTGGGGCCAGATATAATGTTATGTCGGCATTTGATATTATAACCAAAGTCAAACTTTTGTATGGAATGAAATATTAAAGTGTGGGCTCCAAAGTCTATATTAATGTTCTTGGTATGCGGATGGGTGATCGCATATGAGCGTTGAATAAAGGTAAGTGGATTGATAAAGTGTGGGCCATTATATATATATATATATATATATATATATATATATATATATGGATGATACTTTGGGTTTTAATCCAAAGTCGAATGTTGATGCGGTATTCATAACGTGAATTTTATTATGGCTTAACCATATGGTATAAAAAGGAAACAACTTCCGCTTATGAAGTTTTACCCTGTCTGAGATTTATTTGAGATGTTTAATTTGAAAACACATTTTATATGTGTAGATGTGGGTTTTGCAGCCTTTGGCTGCATCAAAGTGCATAAGACATTGAATGTAAATTTCGGAAGCTCGTTGATGGTCTAAAGGATGTTCCATAGGGACAGAAGGACCTGAACCTACATTCTTGGGAGCGTCCTGCTCCTCATCATTGTGAGAGACCCTTTGGATCTCCAGTGGGCTGCATCCTTCCATTCTACTTGACTGCCTGCTCCCTCTGAACTAGAAGCTCTTTTGGTCATCTGGTACGGTTCTCGATGTTTGTACAATTTCTCCCTCTTGAACACAAATCACTCTTGTTGAGTTTATGTTTGATCCTTGGAGAATTCGCTGAGATGCCCTTTAAATCTTCTAGGTTAATTTCTTATGAACACATAGTGGATCTATGTCGCTATTAACCCCACACATATTCTCTAACCATTTACTCATTGGTGCTATGAGGTTAAATCTCTCATTAAAAGTTGTATTTTACTCCATTGGAATTAGGCTATAATCCACCCACAGTTTTTTGCATTGTTAAATTTTTCCTCCATAATTTATGCGATTCTTTGCATAAATTTAGGTAAAAGTAAAAAGTAAATATGCAGTGCATTCTTTATATTTCGGTAACTAAACATATTTATCAAGAATTACTGCCCACTATAATTTATGCAATTCTTTGCATAAATTTAGGTTGGAGTAAAAGTAAATATGTTGTATATAATGATTGTAACAACCCCAAAAATTTAACACTTCCCACCATAATTTATGCTCTGATACCATGTTGATTTTCTAGTGCTAATTAGAAACACACAATATTCTACAACTGATAATTATTCCAATGATATATGATATTACTTTAACACACTCCAGAACATCATTAAGTAATTACAAAGAAAATTCATCTGGTCAAACATTGACTGTGTCAGAAATTCGACTCAGAAACTTTGGCCTCTTCCTCAGATCACTTCCAATTTGTGTATCAGAGGGAGAAAAAATAAGAGTGACGAGTGAGTATAAAAATGAGAAGTTCAACTGTCTTTTTATAGTGATTTTAGGGTGCCCAAAGAGACGTTTTTTTGCAAATTAAATTTAAATTTAAGTTTATTTTTCTTTATTTTAATTTAAAATTTAATTTTTCTTTGTTTCAACTTGTGTAGCTGGGGAATACCTCCCGCAGCTACCCAAAAATCAACATAGAGGTCAACTTGGTCAACTCGGCCAAGTCTGAGTTTGAGTTGACTGAGCTTTAAAACCTTGCAATTTACAGTCATGACTATTTCCCAAACTAGAGGCTGCTATTATTATGTATTTTATTCATTATTTGTCTCACACAACCATACAAAGCACATAACAATATAATTTTATATTGTCAAAGTGCTATGAATGATGGCACTCTTGTTTCTAACTTTCTAGAACAAACAAATGGCTGATGTTGTCATAGCTTATCATAATGTTTCTTATGTTGTACATAGAAACTAAACTTTTTAACTTTCAATATCAGGGATGTACAACACAAGTTCTAAATAAGGATGCCAACCTTTACTTTTCAAATATGTGTTATATTTTCTCCATTTTTGATATTGGCATATTTTCAGGTTTTGGGAGCTGCAAAGATGGTGATAGATACAAAGAAAAGCCCTGGCCAACTTAAAGATGAAGTGGCTTCTCCAGCTGGTATCTCTCTGTTTTTCTGTCTCGTCTCTATGAACTTTTGGCAGTTTTTCTCTTCTTTTCCATTTGATTTCTAATGCGTGAAAGATTGGGCAGCCCACATATAAGCAACATTTTTTTTTTCTAATTGGTATCTTAAAATCTCATTTGGCATAAAGATATACTTATGCTGCATAACATGGAGTGTATAACTTGTGGCTAACATTAATTTCTGATGCCATAAATTTTTGAATGAAGGTACCACCATAACTGGAATTCATGAGTTGGAAAAAGGAGGATTTCGTGCTACTCTCATGAGTGCGGTGATTGCTGCAGCGAAAAGAAGTGAAGAGCTTTCCAAAACATAGCTAGATTCAATTGCAGAGTCATCTCATTTGTTACCAACAGCTTTTGAAAGGCAACAGGAGTAATTTCAATAACTGGAGTCAGTCATCCATTATTTTCAAATGAAGGAGATGATTTTTGTATTATTCTAGTGAAGAGCGGAATACAAGTTTCTAGTATCTAGGAATTCATTCTGGCTGCAAAAATTGTACTTTGACAACCGATATTGATTATTGTGTATGTTTGTCAGATATATTAAATTAATAATCATTTAATGAATGCTAATTTCTTCATTATGATTAAAATATGTACACTCTTTGTGTTCTTTCACATCATTCGTTGAACATTGTTTCGTCATGAGGAAATCTAGTTATAGATTTATCGAAATCTCGAAAGTGTGTATGACATTTTTGATAACCTAAAATTAGCACAATTTCCCCGTCTAGTAAAGAAACAGAGTGCCGTACTATTTTGGTCAACGCCGTGCAATAGGATAATATATCAGGTGTTGTGCAATATAACCAACTACTGTGTCTCATATGGTGTAATCAATCAATGTGTATACAGTTCCCCAACATCAATCAGATAATATCTTCTAGCCTTGACTCTCATCTATGGCTGATGTTGTCATGGTGCCTAGCTTCAACATTTAGGTGGTTTGCACGAGATCTACTTTGATTATCTTGCTAACCATGAAAAAATCATATGGTTGTGAAGAATTTGGTTAAGATATCCTGTTTGAAATGTGATCAATGTTTTTCAACAACATTTTTCTATAAACGTCTTGGATTCTTTTGGACTATGACTGTGATACCAATTGATCTGAAATATTGAAACAGAATTGAGAGCACCAGAGTTTTGTAGAAAATTCTAATTTCCCACCCCGGTTTTCAGTTTTCGCCTTATTACTCCAAAATAATTAAATGCCCTTTCCCATATCCATACATTTAATAAACTGGAAAATAAATTTGCTGAAAACACAAATTCTGGAAATTTTTCAGAATGCTGTAAATGCAGAAATAAAAATAACAGCAGTAACAAACAGTCATTCAACACATCATAACTCAGTAATTTTTGGTCAAGGTGACCCTGGAAAAACCCCCTACAACTCTTGGGGAAAACCAGTTTGAGAGCTCCTTCTTATTTCTGAAAAATGCTTTTTACAGTGAGAGAAATATTCATAAAAATCAGCAAGTAACTTTTACAACTTATCTCTTTCCGTGCTTAACCACCGCCTCGGAAAACGTGCAGACAGTAAAACTGAACCAGCAATAAATGTTGTGTGTATTTCCTTGAAAAACGTGCCCAGAAATTACAGCATTAATTTCTGCTGTACGGCCTCCTCTTTTTGCGTGCACAACAGCAATAAATGCTGCTGTACGGCCTCCTTGGAATGCGTGCAGCTGTATTAAATGCTGCTGTACAGAAATCTGCCTCGATTTTTGTGCCAGCAATCAGCTACAAGCTGTACGGCCTGTCTAGAAAAGCGTGCAGCAAAAAAACAGCAGCTTCTCCCTCGAAATTTGTGCCCAGAAAATGGTACGGCTGCCTTGGAAAACGTGCCACAAGCTGCTGTACGGATTCTGCCTTGGAAATCGTGCCAAATCTGCCTTGAACTGTGTGCAAACTCTGCTGTACGGTCTTGCTGAAATATGGCCTTGGAATGTGTGCCAAACTGCTGCCTCCTTCGCCTCACTGCTCAGAAATCTCCCTTGCTCTCTTGCTCTCCTTCTCCCAATCTGCTCATGAAAGAATGAATGACCTTTTCCTCCTTTTCCTCCTTTAACCTAACCCTAAGTGACTTTTGGGGAATCTCTAAATCCAATGGCTGAGATAGATTGAGATCTAGGGCTGAGATTAAATGCTCATTTAAATCTCACTTTTCATTTTTTTAATTCACCCCACTTTAATAAAGACCCACTTAGTCTTTTATTTCCAAAGTCACTTTTTCCTTTATAATTTTATATTGACTTTATTTAAAGTCACTTTAACTTTAGTAACTTTATCACTTAAAGTCACTTTAAAATTAGATTTGACTTTATAACTTTATAAAGTCACTTTAGTAACTTTATCACTTAAAGTCACTTTTATTTTAGATTTGACTTTATAACTTTATAAAGTCACTTTAGGAGAAAAATTAAATTCTTTTGGACACTTTTCCCTAGGCCAAAAGATCAAAGCCTTAGGGAACCACCTGTCCTCCGGTAACCAAATTTCAACACTCCCTCTTACCGAGGAAGGTGTTCTTCACCACACCCATCTTGTCTCTGAAGTAGACATGCTTGCCCCGTGGTAAGGCTTTGGTAAGAATATCTGCAACCTTCTCATCAGTGGGAATATACTCAAGCTTCACGAGCGCCTTCCCCGAACATAGTCTACGATGAAGTGATATTTTGATCCCGATATGCTTACACCTGTCAGTAAAAATCTTTGGATTCTCGTGAGTTTCATCCACAGCTACGATTATCACGATGAAATCCTTTGAAGGTCTCAACGGTGACCAAATAAGCCAAACAACATCTTGCGAAGCGGATGGCCTCACAACTAGCTAGGCCAGGCTGCCATAGCACTGCCTTAGTTGAACTCAGCTCTTTCTTTATTTCAGCACTTTAGGTGAACCATGAAACACAAGTTGCCAGAACCCAACTAAACAAACCCTGGAAGTGCTCTTCCTACTCTTCCTCGAGAAGCACAAAACCTTGTCGAATCAGTGTAACTTTGCCAATCTCACTCATCCCTATGTAGTCCGGACCATAATCCACTTGTCCCCTACAAGTATCATAAAAATGTGTTTTGCAGCCACCCAGTGAACCTTCCTAGGCTCACACATAAACTGACTCATCGTGTTGACTGCAAAACAAATATCTGGTCTAGTGGTGACCAAATACATCAAGGAACCAATCAGCTGTCTGTACAATGTGGGATCCACCAACTCGGAATCCGAAGCATGAAGCTTCTTCCAGTTGGTGATCATCGGTGTCGACATGGGTCTACGATCCTCCATGTGGAATCTGCCAAGGATGTCCACAATATACTTCCCCTGTCCCAGGAAGAAATGCCCCTCCTCCTGCCACACCTCCAAACCCAAAAAGTAATGCATCAAGCCGATGTCCTTCATCTCAAACTCCGCCGCAAGATCTCTCTTGCAGTGCTCTATGAGTCTCTCTGCACCTGTAATGACTAAGTCATCCACATACGGCACCAGAATGAGAGGCTCCTCACCTATCACAATATAGTAAAGGTTCGGATCTGCCTCACTCTTTGTGAAACCCATCTTAAAGTAGTATCTATCTGGAGTGCGGCTTCCGGGAGCTTGCTTGAGTCCTCAAGGGCCTTCTTAGGTCTGCACCACATGGGACTCCTTCCCACACCTTTAAGCCATGGGCACATCATGTACACCTTATCTGTGTAAACCATTGAAATGCGGTCTTCATCATCGGTGGATCTTCCAACCCATCTCTTTTGCTATCGATATAATGAGGCGGATCGAAGTATATCGAGCCACGGGAGTGAAGGTCCCCTCATAATCAACTCCCTCTACCTGGGAGAACCCTCTAGCCACAAACCTCGCTTTGAATTTCTCAATGCTGCCATCTGCAGCATGCTTTACCTTGTAAAGCCATCTGGAAGTAACCACGGATTTGCCCTCGGGCCTCGGCACCACCTCCCAAACATCATTCTTCATGATAGAAGAATACTCCTCCTGCATGGCCTCTCTCCAGACCTGCTGGCTCGCTGCCTCCTCATAGCTAGAAGGCTCAGAGTCAAGGATGCTGGTAGCCATTGCCATATAGCTACAAAACCTCTCAGGTGGTCTGCTCTCTCTGACCGGCCTCTTAGGCTCAGCAACAGATGTGGCATCTCTCAAGGTGTCCTGAAGCCACTTGAGCTTCCTCTTCCCTGAGTGCACTTCTCCCGCCGGAGAATAAGACTCCTCCTCCTCAACATCAGGAGCCTGAACTCCTGACTGTCTGTCTGCTGTCCTCCTGCCTGCACCTGAACCTGTAGATGCTGAGGTACCGTGTGAACTGTCCATCAGTGGACTCCCCAGTGAACTGCTCTGTGGACTGCTCTGCGTGCTGCCCATAGCACCACCCCTCTGACTCTGCGAGCCACTCCCCACTGACGGACCTGACATCGTCATAGATGTACCTCCGGATCCTCCTGATCCCTGCCCACTGGATCCCTGCGACTGACTCAACTGCTGCTGAGGGTCTGGCTGATCGAGATACTCTAACTCCCGTGACCTCCTAAAGGCCCTGTCCTCCTCGAACTTCACATCCCGCCTGACAACAACTTTCCTCTGCGCAGGAATGTAAATCCGAAAGGCCTTGGAGATCTCACTGTAGCCCACAAAGATACCCTTCTCTGCGGTGGGCTCTAGTTTGGTCCTCTTCTCCTTGGGTATGTAGGAGTATGTCATGCACCCAAAGATACGAAGATGACCCATATCGGGCTTCTTCCCAGAAAAAGCCTCCTCCGGAGTCATGTGCCCCAAGGCACGATGCGGACTCCTGTTCTGCAAGTAAACAGCTGTGTTGCAGGCCTCTGCCCACAAAAACAATGGCAACCCATGATCATGTAACATGGCTTTGGCAGCCCCTCCGATGGATCTGTTCTTCCTCTCCGCAACCTCGTTCTGCTGGGGGTTGTAAGGAACAGTGAACTCCCTCCTAATGCCTGCCTCCGCACAATAGTCAACAAACTCTCCAAGGGTGTACTCACCTCCATTGTCCGACCTCAGGGACTTGATCTTCCGACCTGTCTGAGTCTCCACAAGAGCTCTGAACTCCTGAAACCGCTTGAAGACCTCACTCTTGGTCTTCAAGAAATAAATCCAGGTCCTCTTGGAGTGATCATCAATGAATAAAACATAGTACTCATATCCACTCAAGGAAACATGAGACATTCGACTGCTCACATCGGAATGAATCAAATCAAGTATCCCAGTCGCTCTGCTGTCACTGCTGGGAAAAGGGGATTTGGCAAACTTGCCCATCTCACATCCTCTGCAAGTATCAAAGTGATCAGTACTGAAATCTGGCACACCTGTAGTGATCTCCCGCAAAGTCCTCAAGGCTCCATGATACATGTGCCCCATCCTGCGGTGCCAAATCTCACACAGCTCAGAACTGCTAGCTCTGCTGTCGGTACTACTGCTCAATGCCAAAAGGGGCTAAAATGCAAACTTGTACACCTTTGCATGGCGTACACCTATCACTCTAGCTGAATCAGCTGGAGTGCCCCTGGGATACATCAACACCTGTCCTCCCCTGAACAGTACCTCATATCCTCTATCCTCCAAAGCTGAGACGGATATGAGGTTCTTCCTCATCCCTAGCACATAAAGAACATCTGACACCTTCAAGGGAGGTTTGGACTCCCTCTTAAATGTCAATGCTCCCACACCGACTACTCTAATAACTTTGTCATCACCGAGTACTACCTCTACATCAGTGCCACTCTCTGAAAGCTCTGAGAAGTACTCACGGACTCTTGTCATGTGACGTGAAGCCCCACTGTCCACATACCAGATACCCGAAGATGCTCCGCTAATCGAGGGAAATGCATGCTCCCTCTGAACCTCTATGGCAGATAATCCTGCACTAGAAGACTCACACGCAATGAACCCAAACTCTCGGTCAAAGCGATCTGCAAAGTCCTCAACCTCTGTTGAAGCTGCCATGCTCTGGTTCTTCCCCTTCTTCTTCTTCTTCTCCGGACACACAACTGCATAGTGTCCCATCTTCTGACAATTCCAACACTTCACTTTGGAATAGTCCTTCTGTGAGTTATCCTGTTTACCTTTACCTTTGCCTTTGCCCCCACCATTGCTTGTGGAAGCATGCTTCTTCCCTTTGCCTTTCTTGCGTCCTGCCAACAGTGCTACATCCTCATCCTGCTCAACTGGCTTGGCTGCCCCAAGCTGACCTTTCCTGATCTCTGTCTGAATGCAATCATCCAAAAACCTCTCCCATGTGGGAAGGGTCTCACGTGCACAAACCCCATCAGCAAAGTTCATCCATGAACTGGGGAGGCCATTCACTGCAATCCGCACCAACTCAGTTGGAGGAATGGCCTCTCCAATCGCTGCCAACTCATCTCTCACATTAGTAATCTTTGTGAGATATCCAGCTGCACTATCAGTCTTAGCCATCTTAATGTTCTTCAGCTTCTCCTTCAGGACCATTTTTCGGTTCTCATTGGTACTCTGGTAGAGGTTGGTCAATGCTGACCACATCTCATGGGCATTTCTCTTTCCTCTCACATGAGGAATGCAATGGTCCTTGATTCCGTCTAGAATCAGTCTCTTACCCTTGTTGTTCTTTCTGTTATATGCTGCCAACTGAACAGGATCAGTAGGCACATTAACAGGCTGCTGTGTGGTATGAACCATGATATCCCAGACTTCTGCCTCCTCAAAGATACTCTGCATTCTCTCCTTCCAAACACTGTAATTTGTATGCCCATCCAGCCTATCCTCCACCCTCAATCCCAAAGACATCCTGCTGTCCTAAAACTGAAAAATAACACTGTTGTGGTAAAGATAAAAACTGTTTTTTGTGAAAAATCAGCTTGCTGGAATTTTCTGAGTGAAAAATCAGCAGGCTGTAATTTTCCCCCTTGCTGTCCCAAACTGCCCTTCAGCACTCAAGCTCTGATACCATGTAGAAAATTCTAATTTCCCACCCCGGTTTTCAGTTTTCACCTTATTACCCAAAAATAATTAAATGCCCTTTCCCATATCCATACATTTACTAAACTGGAAAATAAATTTGCTGAAAACACAAATTCTGGAAATTTTTCAGAATGCTGAAAATGCAGAAATAAAATAACAGCAGTAACAAACAGTCATTCAACACATCATAACTCAGTATTTTTGGTCAAGGTGACCCTGGAAAAACCCCTACAACTCTTGGGGAAAACCAGTTTGAGAGCTCCTTCTTATTTCTGAAAAATGCTTTTTTACAGTGAGAGAAATATTCAGAAAAATCAGCAAGTAAACTTTTACAACTTATCTCTTTCCGTGCTTAACCACCGCCTCGGAAAACGTGCAGACAGTAAAACTGAACCAGCAATAAATGCTGTGCGTATTTCCTTGAAAAACGTGCCCAGAAATTACAGCATTAATTTTTGCTGTACGGCCTCCTCTTTTTGCGTGCAGAACAACAATAAATGCTGTTGTACGGCCTCCTTGGAATGCGTGCAGCTGTATTAAATGCTGCTGTACGGAAATCTGCCTCGATTTTTGTGCCAGCAATCAGCTACAGGCTGTACGGCCTGTCTAGAAAAGCGTGCAGCAAAAACAGCAGCTTCTCCCTCGAAATCTGTGCCCAAAAAATGGTACGACTGCCTTGGAAAACGTGCCACAAGCTGCTGTACGGATTCTGCCTTGGAAATCGTGCCATATCTGCCTTGAACTGTGTGCAAACTCTGCTGTACGGTCTTGCTGAAATATGGCCTTGGAATGTGTGCCAAGCTGCTGCCTCCTTCTCCTCACTGCTCAGAAATCTCCCTTGCTCTCTTGCTCTCTTTCTCCCAATCTGCTCATGAAAGAATGAATGACCTTTTCCTCCTTTTCCTCCTTTAACCTAACCCTAAGTGACTTTTGGGGAATCCCTAAATCCAATGGGTGAGATAGATTGAGATCTAGGGCTGAGATTAAATGCTCATTTAAATCTCACTTTCTATTTTTTAATTCACCCCACTTTAATAAAGACCCACTTAGTCTTTTATTTCCAAAGTCACTTTTTCCTTTCTAATTTTACATTGACTTTATTTAAAGTCACTTTAACTTCAGTAACTTTATCACTTAAAGTCACTTTAAAATTAGATTTGACTTTATAACTTTATAAAGTCACTTTAGTAACTTTATCACTTAAGTCACTTTTAAATTAGATTTAACTTTATAAAAATTATAAAGTTACTTTAGGAGAAAAATTAAATTCTTTTGGACACTTTTCCCTAGGCCAAAGATCAAAGCCTTAGGGAACCACCTGTCCTCCGGTACCAAATTTCAACAAGTTTCTTTGATACCATTATGTGCCTTGTCTTGTGGGTTGACTGTGGCTTAGAGATTCTCACTGTGAGGGCTACTGACCATGGTTCCAGCTTTGTATTGCTTTTTTGTTAGACACTGTGGCCTTGCTACCAAGTTGAACTACGTTAAAGTCTTGTGGCATCCTCATCATGGTTTTGATAGTGAGTACACTAGGGTATTGATGTATTTGCTGTCTTGAGACTCATGGCTCTACTGTAACAACTATTTCTGTTCTGTGGCTTAAAAGGGTTTTGGTATGTGTATTTGAGTTTTTTTTGTGCACAATGATATTCTGTCTTCTACGATTCCAAACTAGAATCAGATTTTCATGCAGAAAATAAACAACAGCGACATTGTACACATTATCAGAGCATTTAAACAAAATATTTTGAAAGTAATATTCATTTTAGACAGTTTGTATTACAAAAATGCTACAACTTTTACACTGCTTCTTCTTATAGCAGAACCAGATAGCCATCTTATGGCAGAATTCTCCTTTAATATTTGTTTCTTCTTATAGTTTGTATTAGCGTTGCGAACATCTCGGTAACATCCTGATTTTATCTCGAAATCACGATTTTTTAGCCTAGCCGATGTTTGCCGATTTTTAAAGATATTTTTATGGTATCCTGATTTTGCTGATGTTTGCCGATTTTTACCGATATTTTCCCGATTTTTACGATTTTTTGGTTTTCCAGATCCTTGCCAATTTTATCACGATGCCGATGTTCACAACATTGGTTTGTATTTCATCTGGTAGATTCCTTAACTAGATTCTAACCACCCCCTTCATTAGATTCCCTCTAGTCTCTCACTAGCTAGATTCAAGTTCTATACCATTACAAAATTGGTATATATTCATATATTTTCTGTTGTACTGAAGTTTTAACACAAAATCATTGATGGCTAAACACCTTGATCCTTAGAAATTTTTCACTTTCTTCTTCATGGTGTGATTGTTTTTGCTTTCTTTTGCATAATGTAATGATGGCTTCTTCAATACAGTAGTGTCCATTGTTTTTCTTCTTTGGCATAGTCATGTGTCTGTTTGGCTTCTTGATATTCCTTAACATTTCCCTTGCAAAGCATTGCTCCTCCACAATACATATTTGCTGTTTTTTTTGTAATGCTGTTCCTGCGAGGTTTTAATATTTTTTAGGTATGTATTGTTGGGTGTCCGCCCTCCACAGCCTTTGCTTTGCTTTTTTGCAGCATTGTTTTTGCAAACTTTCTCATCCGCAACCTTTGACATCACTAGAATTTTGCAACTTTAACTCTCCAAGGCTTATGCAAAGTCCTTTTGAAAATAGTGTAGCACGGGGACCTGTCCTCTATGTTTTTGTCCCAATTCCTAGGGGACTTGGGGATTGGTGTAGTGAACAAAGTTCCTACTTAAGTTAAGTACTCCAGAAGACTTGGAATATGTATATATCCATTGATATACAAGAATATATATTAAATTGTATGGAGAATGATGATGATACAATTGAGAGTGAGGGGTGTGCTTATATAATAGGAAGGTGCCTCTTCATGGAAGGTCATGTCCCATTTAGACATGCCTCTTCATGGAAGGTCATGTCCCATTTAGACATGCCTCTTCAACCCTAATTACTAATTACTAATACAATTATCATTATTATTTATCTTTATATATATATATATTATTTATAACATTGTCTTCCTCCTCAAAAAGCTTTGTTCTCAAAGATTGCTGATGAAGAAACTTGATCTCTTTTTCTACTACGAATGTCTTCTCGTATCGGAACTGTAATCTTCGTCGATACAAGTTGATATGATCCTTGGAGTGATATATAAAATTGTCGCACGGAGGAAGGATTAGACCATCCTAGATCAATCTTATGTGGAATCTTGCGGTGACTAGAAACTTGTGATGAATTATTATTACATGAGTGGATTGCACTGACATTAGTATTCTTTAGAACATCAGTTTGTTGTTTATGTTCTAAATACGTAGTTTGATTGAGTTGTCTACTCTCTTGAATCAGATGTCCATAGGCAACATTTTTGGTTTGACTTTCCCTTCTTAGGTGTGGCAAATTTTTTTTTTGGATGTTGTTGAGTTGGTTACTAAACTTTCACTTGGAATGTTCATCGTCTAAACTGCAACTTGGACTTTTACATTTGATGTTTCCTTTGCGATAAGTTGTTGTACCTTATTTTCCAACGACTTTTTGTCCTTTTAAGCTTCTTAATTTGTGTCAGTAGTTTTTCATTATGGTCTTTAAGTCGCGAAACTTCTTCATTTTTTTCAGCAATGGTCTTGTCAATTTCTCTTTGCGTATTTTGTAGTACTTTTTTACCTTCTTGAAAAATTACTTTTGAGATATCTTGTATGTTTTCTGGTCTTACTGAATTTGGCTTCAGTGTAACATCTATAGAAATTTTAGCCCAACCCCAGTTTTCAGTTTTTCCTTATTACTCCCATGTAGTTAAATGCCCATTCCCATAACCATTCATTCAACATGCTGGAAATAATAAATATTTTCTGAAAGCACATTCTGGAAATTTCACAGTGTTGAAAATGCAGAAATAAAAACTCAGAAAATATATCAGCCACACACACAGAAAATGACACGTTGATTTTTGGTCAAAATGACCCTGGAAAAACCCCCTACAACTCTTGGGGAAACCAGTTCGAAAGCTTCTCTTTATTTCTGAATATTTCTTTTACAGTGAGACAGAGAATACAATAAAAATTCCAGTAACCAAAATTACAGACTTATCTCGGAAATTGTGCCAAATCAACAACTTGCAAAATAGAAAATATTACAACATTAATGACAGCAATAAATGTTGTACGACCACCTCGGGAAGTGTGCTGAAACCAGATGTATGGAACTATACAGACTATACGAATTTGTACAATAACCCTCCTCGAAATCTGTGCCCAGAAATTGCCTAGAAATTTGTGCTAAAGTTGTCATTTTTCTCGGTTTTTGTGCCGAAAATATTAGCAACACCTTTCAATTTCCGTGCCTAGATTTTTGCCTCGAACTTCGTGCTTAATGCTGCTGCCTTCTTCCTTGATTTTCATGCCTCCTTTCTTGGAAACAGTGCCTCTCTCATGCTGTACGGATTTCTACCTTGGGATTTGTGCTAATAAACTTGCTGTACGAATTGGCTGAATCTCCTCACTGTTGCCCTCTTTTTTCTCATTGCTAAGAAATAATTTCTTTGCTTTCTCTTCTCTCTCAATCTGCTCATGAAAGAATGAATGATTGTTTCCCTCTTTTCCTCCTTTAACCTAATCCTAAGTGACTTTTGGGGAATCCCTTAATCCAATGGCTGAGATAGCTTTAGATCTAGGGCTGAGATTAAATGTGCATTTAAATCCCACTTTCTATTTTTTAATTCACCCAACTTTAATAAAGACCATCATAGTCATTTATTTCCAAAGCCACTTTTCACTTTACATTGACTTTATTAAAGTCACTTTAAAATTTGACTTAGTAACTTTATCACTTAAAGTCACTTTTAAATTAGATTTGACTTTACAACTTATAAAGTCACTTTAGGAGAAAAAGTTAAATTCTTTTAGACACTTTTCCCTAGGCCAAAGATCAAAGCCTTAGGGAACCACTTGTCCTCTCGTACTCAAATTCAACATCCCAGAGTGTTATATTTTTCTTCCTATAGGAAAATGTTAAAAGCTTCTTTTTCGTATTTAAGATGAAGAATCCTAGAGTTTCCATCCAGGGTGAACCCAAAATAATGTCACCTTGATTGCTCCATAGGGTTTGAACTGAGAATTGTGACATAAATGTATAATCCTCAATGCTTAACTGTAAATTGGTTATGTCACATTTTTTGTTGCCAAAACAGAGTAATTTTTTGATTATATTTGACTTTGGAATCACTAATTGGTTTGCTATTCTAGGCATCATAATTTTTTATGTTCGGCAGGTGAGATAGAAATAGTGACATCTTTTCTTGCGAGAGTTCCCTTAATTCTAAATAGCACTTTAGCGTTGTTGGGTAAG
The DNA here is from genome assembly GCA_034641835.2 of Pinus albicaulis. Lineage (NCBI taxonomy): Eukaryota > Viridiplantae > Streptophyta > Pinopsida > Pinales > Pinaceae > Pinus > Pinus albicaulis. The sequence continues at coordinate 409,768,486 of CM076569.1, read as the reverse complement.
GTTTGTAAAAATCTCCCGGCCTTCATTTCCGTATTAGTCTCCATTTTGCTTCTTTGGGATGAACTTAGGGTTTTAAAAGTTAACCTTTTTTTTAATACTTAATAAATTCTTTGAATTTATTTATTTATTTATTGTAATTCCACTTTTTATAAGGCTTGGAATCTTATTACTCTATTTGTCTTTTTTTTTAATATCCTTGGAATTATATTTATTTAAATAATCTCTTTTATTTAAAACTTCGAACTTTCTTTATACTTTTTCCTTCAATAATTCTCTTGATTTTGTATGGCCATTTTTTTTCTTTTTCTTTTATAATTTTAAAATAACTTTTTTAATTTATAATATATATTTCTCTGTGCGTTTCTCTCTCTTTTCTAAATAACTTTGTATTTAAAATTCCTATATATATATATATATATATATATATATATATATATATTCTATCAATCTTATTTTCTTATATCCTTATAAGATTAATATATCTTTATCCTATAGACCCTTTTGAATATATGTTGTTCCAACGCTCTAAATATTTTATCTTTTACATAAAGGTTTGGTCAAACACGAATTCTCCTAAGTTCTTCTGGTGAGTAAACGTGACTTTACAGAACATATACGATTCTCCACCATTGATTGTAGGGATGATGTGAAATTGGCGAATTGTCTGAACTGTGGCATACAACGTGCAACAATGGAGAACCACTGGAGGTTGTCATTGCGAGGTTGTGGTAAGACAGGTGAGCTAGAGGCTGTGGCATACATAATAACAATAGGAATTGTACAATGGCTCTGTGGCTGACGGGAAGGCGATTGCTACCAAGTGATCTATTAGGAGTCTCGACGACAGAGCAAGGGATGATCGATTATGGCGGCCCTATCAGAGATGAGAAGGTGGCAAGAGGATGGAAGAAGGAATTGCAATGGCGATGGACTATGACTGAGGATGGTGTTCTGTTGGTTGATAACGGCCACAAGGGTATGGTGGCAGCAAGTGCTGTGGTGGTAGTTCAGACAGTGGTAGTGGAGGCAGGTTTCAATACTACGTGTTGCTGCTCCGACGGATCTTAGCGGGACCACTAGTAGTGGTGTGTCGGGGTGACGTAGGCTACTAATGAGATTGGCGGCGATGCAATAGAATGCTATACGATGGAATAGGAACAGGGAGACAGGTGGACGAGATGACAATGGCGTCGACGGTCTTTATTGCTGGCAGTTGTGCGAATAACGCTGCTTTGGATTTTCAGTGGTGGTGGAGCCTGTCGTGCAGATGGTTGGTCAGGTAAGGGTGGTTTTTCTTTTTTTTTTAATCTTTTTTATTTTACCTAATTAATTAATTTATTTTTATAACTTTTTTTTTCTTGATTATCTTTCCCTCTTTTCTCTTTTTTTTTTTTTTAATTGACCGTTTTTTTTAATATAATTTTTTTTTTCTTTAAATGGTCAAAGGCTTAATAACGAAAATGGAGAACTTCCAAAGCTTGTAGCGAAACACTCCAACGAAAACAAGGTTGACAAATTTCGATGGCCAAGGACCTGGATTAGAGAGCGTGACTTTCTGCAGTAGTGGAGCGGCTAGAGGATCGAATTTCCGTGATACCAAATGTAGTGAACATAGTTCCTACTTAAGTTAAATCCTCCATAAGTCTTGGAATATGTATATCTCCATCGAAATACAATAATATATATTAAAATGTATGAAGAACGATGATGATACAATTGAGAGTGAGGGGCCTACTTATATACTAGACAAGTGCCTCTTCATGGAAGGTCATGTCCCATCTATACATGCCTCTTCAACCCTAATTACTAATTACTAATCACTAATACAATTATCATTATTATTTATCTTTATATTATTTATATATATTTTATTCATAAGAATTGGAGAGGGAAATTCTTGTTTGGCAGTGGGGCCATCTTCCCTTGACCCTTGGGTGTTCCTTCCTCTATTGAATTTTTGTAGCTAATGTACAATTTGTACTTGTATAGATAAAATATAATTATATTTGTGATGAAAACAAAAATATATTTAGCATGTTCTTCATGCTTGTGATAAAAGAGAATTTATTTATTGATTTGTTAAAAGAATATTTTTACAAGGCATGTTCTTCATGGCCTTTTCAAAAGCGGGAAATTTGAATTTTTAAATTTGGATTTTTGACACCACAAGATGTCAAGTCGGCCTACACGTGATAAATTTATCTCTACCCAAAGAAACACCCATTCAGACCCTATAATGTTCCCATTTTTGTGCATCCAAAAACTACTTAGGAGTTTTGCCAAATTTTGGATAATATTAAAAGGGGAAAATATTATTTTGTGAGAAAAGGGAGAAATTATTATTTTAATGAAATGACAGAAAAATATTGTTTTATTGGAGGAGGAAGGAAAATCATTATTTTAATGGAATGACGACAAAATACTATTTTATTGGAGAGGGAGAAAAATTATTATTTTATAGGAATCACTGCAAATTCTTATTTTATTTAAATCACAACAAAAGTGGAGAATGACCCCCACCAATAAAATATTAAGGAAAAAGGGGGATTCTAGAAGCTAGGAGGCTCCATAAATGATTATAAAAGGAGGAGTTCAATTGAAAATCATTCTATTCTATCCATTTCATTGACAATTGAAAGGAGCTCAAGCGAGTTCAAGAGTTTCAAGTGAAACTCATTAGCTAATTTATGTGGACTTCGAGTGCCACCCTAGTTAGTTTGTTGGGAAGATTATTTTAGATTTTCCATTGGTATATATTGTAGAGAATCTCTAGCATATAATTCAATTGTTTGTAGGTGCTTCAACATTGTGGAATTTTAATTTGTTTGTTGGACTATATCATCTCTAAGAGGGTTGAGTTCACTACCTTTCCAAGAGGGTTGAGTACTAGAGATTAGAGAGCAAATCCTAAAACAAATATTAAAGGAGAAAACCATTGCTAATTCTAGGATCAAGGCCGAATTTATTTCCTTCAAGGGGCTACATCAATCCAAGGAAAAAAGACAAGTTGCATTCAAAATTCGTGCACAAAAGGAGGGTGTGCTCCAAAAAAGGCCGAGTTGATAAATTTGTGCCAAAAAGGGCGTGTTTGAAGGGCTGATTTATTCATCATTTTCAAAGTGCTGAAGGCGCCATCCTTGAGGAAAAATTACATATGCTCAAAAGGGATTGAAACACCTCTCCTTGGTATTAGTTCAAACTGCAAATTGGTGAAATCATTTGTGGACTGAGTCTATCTGCGCAAGGTGGCATGTTTGACCTAATTTACAGTGGTCAATGTGATGGGTTATTGAGATTGTATGTACAACTTGTGCATGGGTTGAAGTTACTATGTGAAGGGTACGAATTACAACCTCCTTGGAACACAATTTCGCTGATCCTTGCACTGCTGGAACTTCACTCAATAGGATGAGTTCTTGTCGCTGATATGTCTGCCAAATATGTGTATCTGAGGGTTGAAGGAAGATTGCTGAAGTGGCGAAGAAAACACATATATATTCCCTAATGTACCCGGGTTTCTTGCTGTCATAATTGCTTATTTTATTAGTCCATATATATTTCCAATGAATTATTGTGTAATTTTGGGTTATTCTCATTAAGGAGCAAGAATTTTTTTTCGAATGAATAATGCATATTAGATGTATGTATCTTACTGGGTATAATGTAAACATTATGTCATTGTTTGGGATGTTGGAAAAATGCAAAGTGGCAGCTATTAATTCTTATTTTCCTTAACCTTAATATTTGCTTATGGACTTAGTCTTCTTTTTGTTCTTTAGTTAGATCTTTTCATCAAACAAATTTCAAGAAAGAAACATTAATAACAAAGGACACAGAAATTAGGCTCTCAGCTCGGGAAAAAGCCCTCCAAGGGGAAAACCTGGAAAACTCCTCTTATAGAATCTGCTTCAAATGAGACAACAAAGACCCAAACCCTAGATCAAATCTGCTTCAAAGTACCAATTCAACCCTTCCAACAAGTCCTTCCTTTATGTAGCACCAACCAACTTCAAACTGTATCTTCGACCTGCCAACTTCAATATTGCAACTTGCCCTGCAATTTTGACCTTGTAACAACTACACAAAAACTATAATACAACTCTTCTAGCAATCCTCCTTGAGAAAAATGAGCCTTTTCCAAGGTCAACAAGGTCAAACAAAATACTCACTCTTCCTGCAACCTGATGCTGCACCTGCAACTTGGATTTGCAATTTCGACCTTTCTAGGAACCAACAAAAACCCTAGATTTCACATATATGAGAGAGGTAGAGCCCAAAAACAAGGATTTTACTTCCTCCTTGGATTCCTATTTCCTTCTAGACCTTCACTCTTTTTTTCTTCTTCTCCCAACTACATATTGAACTTCTTCTTGTGAGATCAAACTTGTTGGTGAGTGAGTTCCAAATGAGGTCAAACAACTCCTTTATATAGCCTTCCCAAGGGGTCAAATTCCCTCCTTAAGGATGACTTGTAGCTACTAGGGCTTGTAATTTTGGAGTTTCCTAGACTTTCTAGACTAAAAAATAATTCTTTTTCCAATTACATTTTGCCTGGAAGAGTCTTATAAACATGATGTTGACACCTTTGACTCATGACAATAATTCCTAAGACCTAACAAACCCTAGAAGCACGAAGAACATGCCTTTACCTAGAATACCATCAATAAAGAGCATGAAACCCACGATTTAAAATAATAACTTTTTTATTGTCTTCTCTTGTTTGTTACATAGGATGCATATTGAAATGAGTACAACAACAATTATGAAGATCGAAACTGGTTACATTTCTAACACTCCCTCTTAACTAGGGAGGTATTCATAAATGTACAACCAGTACTATGAAAATTTCATCTATTGTAGTAACTTGAAATTATTCCTCTAACTATAGATTTAATTATGTAGTTTATTTGCTACGGCAAATGACGAATAAAATCACAACTGTAGTTTTCACAATAAAATTACCGCGGAAAATAAAATACTAGAAAGTGAGAAATTCTAGCACACACACAAGAATATTAACACAATTATTTTTGGACAAATGTCCCGGGAAAAGCCCATCTTGGGAAAACTGGTGCAACAAATGAGGGTTTGCTTATTATTCTTAAGCAAAAAATTTGACTACAAAATTTTTAGATGCTCTACTGGAAATCTAATATGAGGAAAATACTGAGAGAATTTTTGTGAGAACTTTCTGACACTCCACTGCAAAATTCTGCCCCCAAGATGGACCATGTATCCTCATGCTGGACCCTCCGCATCACTCTCTGCGCAGTGATTGCACAAAACTACTGTGGAATTCTCCCTTCCTCACTCTACGTCTTTTAGAAGATGTAAATATTCCTCCTGGAATTCTGCTGCTCTCCTATCTCACCTACTACTCACCCTCTGGCTCTATCTTCTCTGCCGAATCTCACCCACTGAGAAAATCGAACTGCCTCGACACCTGAGTAACTACATTGGTGTGTTCTTCATCTACCCATCAACTTCTTCTTATAATCTTCTATTGGAGCACCAATGACAAAGATTAAAACATAATCAATGCCCCAGATTAATTCCCTGTCTATCCATGTGAGTTTCTATATGGTTCTCACCTTATCTCAATTAATACTGATTAATTAACCATATTCCTTAAGTTTAGACTTAGGAAATATTAAAAAAAATGGTTAATAATCTAATTGAGAGACTTCTAGGTGGAATTTCAAGAAACAATTTTTGGGTTTTGGAGAACTCATGTATTCTAGCCTCCCTACAAAATTTCGTGGCTAAAACACATCCGATGCTACCAAAAATAACAAGTACATCATCATTCTCAAACTGAAGAATTCTCATAAGAAGAGTCTGATTGATAAGCCAAATGTAAGCATCATCATTATGAATAACATTTTCTTTGAGGCCTAATTAGACAAGCTATACTTCATTCAAGAGCATTATGCTGGGAGGATTTATGTATGATACTAGACTACCTCTACTAGGAACATACCCCATCCGGATGTTCACAAGGTATGCCCTTTTAGGACTATTCTTATCTTGGATCTCTATTCCCGAGTCCTCAAGGAATATCGGTCCTCTTCGACCACTCTTATCTTGGATACTTTTCCTATCCTCAAAGAGTGTTGGTACCTTGCCTTTCTTGGAATGTCCATCCTAAAAAAAGCCACATATGCTTATCCAATCCTCACCATTCTCTCTTTATGACATTTAGCTAGTCTTACTTGAAGAGAATGAACATGTGATGTCCAACATCACTCCCTCTCAATCAAACAGGACATCCTTGTACACTTAGAGAATAGATCCCTACTCCTATTCAAGGACACTCCTTTTCTCCTTCTCAAAACCAGAGGAGATTCTTGACTTCCTTTCAAACTGGGAAGTCAACACCCTAAGACTTATAACTTGTTTTATAAGAGTATCAACTACTTGTTATTCATAGCTATATGGATCCCTCTTTCCTTTTAATCGAGCTTTTCTTTCTTCCATGGTACCATGGAACAATCTTCACTCTTCAATCTTGTGACAAGATCTCGATCATCTTTCTTTCTTAACACTTTCATCTTATCATCATATATGAAGGCATTGTATTGATCCTTTCCAAATTTCAAGTTGATCATAGCTTCTGTATGAAAGTGATCTTCCTTGTTTCCCTTTAGGTTATTTTTTTTCATTGCTACCTTTCAATCCCAAGCTGAGCTTGTCTTGAATTTACAATTGCTAAGTATCAAATATTGATCTTCCCCTCAACATTCTCTATACACAATTGAACTTGCCTCAAGTTGTTGAATTTCCACAACCTTGGGTCTAGGTTAGATTCTTAAAATCTTTGACGCTACCAAACCAAGAATCTCAACCAAAACTACTTTGTACAGCGAAATACAAGCAAAACACTGTTACCGATGAAATAGGTAACCGCACTGTTACCTACTTTTTTTTGGTAGCATAAAAAGCATCCGATTTTAAAAAGTGGTGATGTAGAATCACTCTTTTTTTTTGTGCACATTTTTGACACTCTAATATTTTTATTTATGAAGTATGAATATTTGTTTTAAAATGTTAGTGATTTTCATGCTAATTTTGAAACGTATTGATGTAGCATCAACTTTTTTTTTTTTTTTTTTAGAGCGGTGATTTTCATGGTAATTTTGAAACGTATTGATGCAACATCAACTTTTTTTTTTTTAGAGTGGTGATTTTCATGTTGGTAATAAAACACAAAACTTATATATATATATATATATATATATCTAAACAATAAAAAAACCAATAAAAATGTAAAAAAAAACAAAATTAACTCGTAAAAATAAAAAATTTAAACAAAAATAAATTAAAAAAACAAAAATATTCGAAAATTATATCAAAAGAAATGACAAAATTTGAAAAAAAAACACATAATTTAAAGAAAAAAAAACAAAAATTAACCAAAAAAATTTAAAAAAAAAAAACATCAAAAACATTTTTTTCTAATTTATTAAAAAAAACCATATAATTGAAAAAAAAAAATTTAAAATAGAAAATTTAAAATTTACATAAAAAAAAAAATAAATAAAAGAAAAAAATAAATTTAAAAATTTAAATTAAAAAATAATAATAATAAGAAAAAAAAACAAATTTTAAAATTAAAATATATAATAATAATAATAATAATTTTAAAATTGAAAAAGAAAATTAAAATAAAAGAATTAAAATAAAAAAAACTATCATTAAAAAACAAAAAAAATAAAAGAAACCACGTGCAAATAATTAAAAAACAAATATCCATAAATTCACTATTTTTTTTTTAAATGAAACAATTTATCAATTTTAAAAATGAATTACTAAATAAACGAAAAGATTTAAAAAAAAAAATTAAATCAAAATTTAATAAATTTAATAAATAAATTTTAAATTTTAAAAAATAATTAATCTAAAATACTAAATTTAAAAACAAAATAAAAAAAAAACAAAAAAATTTAAAACAAATAAAATTTAAAATAAAAAATTTGAATAATAATAATAATAATAATAATAATAATTTTTTGAAATTAAAAAAATAAAAATAAAAAATAAAAATTAAATTAAAAAAAAATATTAAAAAATATTAAAAAATATTAAAAAATTAAAAACAAAAAACAAAAAAATCAAATTTAAAAAGAAATATTAAAAAAAAAATGTTACGAATTAAAAAAAAAAAAAAAAAAAAAAGAAAACTAAAAAAAAAAAATTTAAAAAAATTAGAAGAAGAAGAAGAAGAAGAAGAAGAAGAAGAAGAAGAAGAAGAAGAAGAAGAAGAATTTTTTGATCATGGTGGCGCCGCGAATTGGCCTTCCGCCTAGGTGGCGGTGGAGGGTGATTCTGGGAATCGGCCTCTCGCGGCGGGAGGGCGATTCCGGGGAGGCCGATTCACGGAATCAGCCTCCGCCGCCACCTGGGCGGGAGGCTGATTGGCGGCGCCACCACGATCAAAAAATTCCTTTTTTTTTTTTTTTAATATATATATATATATATATATATATATATATATATATATAATTTTTTTTTTAATTTTTTAATTTTTTTTATAAATTCAAAAAATTTAAAATTATTTAATTTTTTTTTAAAATTTAATTTTTATATTTGAAATTTAATTTGTTTTAATTTAATTTAATTTAATTTTTATTTATTTATTTATTTTTCTAAATTATATATATATATATATATATATATATATATATATATATATATATATATATATATATATTTAATTTAATTGATTTTTTAATTTTTTTTTCATATTTTTTATTTATTTATTTATTAAATTTTATGTTTAGTTGTTTCATTTAATTTTTTAAAATTTAATAAATTTTGCATTTTTTTTTTAATTTATTTGAATTTAATATTTTATTTTATTTAGTTTTTAATTTTTTGTTTTTTTATTATTATTTTTTTTAAATACATAAAATTTTTATATATATATTTTTTATTTCAATTAAAATTGTGTATTTAAAATTAGATTTTTTTTATTTATTTTTTTTAAATTTTTATTTATTTATTTATTTTTTAAATTTTAAATTAAACTTAATATTTTCAAATAAATTTGTTTGTTAATTTTTTTTTTATTTAATATATATATTTTTTAATTTATTTTTTTCAATTTTTCCTTTTTAATTGATTTTTAAAGTTTTTTAACTTTTTATTTTAACAATGTTTTTTTTCTTTTTCTTTATATTTAAAATTTATTTTTTTATTTCAAAATTTATTTGTTTATTCATTTATTTATTAAAATTTATTTATTTATTTATAAATTTAATTTGTTATTTTAATATTAACAATTTTTTTAAAAATTTAATAAAATCTAATATATATGTTTTTAATTTAAGTTCATATCTATATATATATATATATATATATATATATTATTTTTTATAATTTAAATTTAATTTATTTTTTAAAATTTATTTGTTTTTTTAATATATATTTTTTTAAATTTAATATTTTTATTGTATTTTATTTTTCATTTTTTCATTTTTAATTAATTTTTTTTTTTTACTTTTAATTTAAATAATGTTTTTTTTTTAAGTTTTAAATTTATTAAAATTTAGTATATTTCTTTAAATTTAATTTTTTATTTTAAAATTTATTTTATTTATTATTATTTTTTTAGTAAACATTTTTTTTTTCTTTTTTAAATTTTATTTCTATATTTTATTTTTTATAATTTCTTTATTTTTTTAACTTTTTCTTCTTTTTTAGGAATATTGCTTCTGTGATCCATAAAATGTGAAAAAAATCTTTCAGTAAAAATCACATCCAAATAAATTTGGTCGACGCATTTCGAACCAGCCAGTGTGGTTCATCATCAGGACTTGATGAAAAATCTGATCAGGAAACCCAATTAAATAGATATGAGAAGCTCCAACTAGCCGTTGAAAAATAACGGCTAGTTTGACTAAATCAAAGTCATAGAATCAAAATGTCAAAAAATATATATAAAAAGATTATAATATGAATATTATTAATTATTAATTTTTAATTAATATACAATAAGAATTATTCAAAATATTCTAGAAGATTAAATAAATAAAGGATTATTTATATTAATAGAATAATAGTTAAAATATTTATTTTGTTTAATATTATTAAAAAACATAAAGGATTAAATGCTACTATAATATTTAAAAAAATATATATATAAATAAAAATAATAATAATAATAATAATTTTAATTTTAACCATTTTAAATTTAATTTAATTTATTAGATTTTATTAATTAAAATAGATTTATTAAATTCATTCTATTAATATTTATTTATTTATTGAAATATATATATATATTTTTTAAACTTGATGAATCTATTTTAATAAAATAAAATTCAAATAAAATATATATATATATATATATATTAGGAATGAAGAGCAGAAATCCAACACCTGCTAACCATCTACCCATCGTCCCTATTGAGGTTAAGAGGCCTCTTTTCGATTTCCAAGGCTTCTCGCAACTTGCGGTGGTGGAAATGGTCAATCTTCGCAATCACCTTAGCATCTTCAATGCAAATGTGATGATTAGTCTTCTCAACATGCTCTGCTAGGGCCGAGGAGCGCGATCTATTATGCTTAAGGTCAACGACATGCTCATGAATTCTTTGATTAATAGACCGGCCCGTTTCACCAATGTAAGGTGTCCCACAAGAGCATGGAATCAAGTACACACCCTTACCATCCTTAGGGAAAATCGGGTCTTTAACAGATCTAAGGGAACTTCGAATGGTGCGGTAGGGTTTAAACGTTGAGGAAACATTAAACTTCATTAGGATCCTAGCGATTTTATCCGTAGTACCTTGGATAAACGAAAGGTGAACTCCAGATAACCGATTGCAAGGATCTTTCTTAACTCTAGGACCCCTTTCAGCTTTTTGAAAAGCTTTAAGGCAGTGATTTATACTATAACCATTTTTATTAAAAAATTTAAGGAGATGAGCCTTTTCACCTTCAAAATGGTTTACATCAGAGATTCTAAAGGCTCTGGTAGTTAAGGTGTTGAGAACACCAAGCTTCTGAGCAGGGAAATGGTGAGAACTAGCATGTAAATACTGCTTAGTGTGCATCTTCTTTCTAAAAACTTGATGAGAAAAAGAACCATCTTCATTCCTAGAAAGGAGGACATCAAGAAAAGGCAAGCTACCATTATCTTCAAATTCCATGGTGAACTTAATGAAGTCAGATTTATCATTAAGATGCTGGAAGAAAAGGTCCAATTTCTCCTCACCATGAGGCCACACAACACAGGTGTCATCGACAAATCTTTTCCAAAGCTTAGGTTGAAAAAGGGAAGAGGAAAGGGCTCTAGATTCAAAGTCTTCCATGAATAGATTAGATACCATAGGAGAAAGGGGGGAACCCATTGTCACACCACAAGTCTGTTCAAAGAATTCACCCTCAAAACTAAAGAAAGTCCAGGTTAGACAAATTTCAACAAGATGAGCCGTATCAGGATCAGTGACATGAGAAATAACCTCAACAGCCTCCCTAATGGGGATGCAAGTGTATAAGGAAACAACATCAAAACTAACAAACCTATCATCACTGTCTAACTTCAAGTCTTTCAAATCATTAATAAAAGACCAAGAGTCTTTAACAAAGGAAGAGGTCTGACCTACAAGCGGTTTCAGCTTAGTGGCTAGAAATTTAGCGAGCAAATAAGTTGGACCTCCTATGGTGTTAACAATAGGGCGGAGGGGGACTCCATCCTTATGAATCTTAGGAAGACCATAAATCCTGGGAGTGAGAGGGTTACTCTCAATGAGCTTTTTGCTCAAAGAACCAACAGTGCTACTCGATTTTATAGCCAAAGCAAATGCTTTTGAAACTTTTTTTAGAGGATTTTTATCAAGCTTCTTATAACTCCCGCTGTTAAGAAGGTGATCTAACATCTTATTATGATAATATTCTTTGTTTAAAATAACCGTAGCACCTCCCTTATCAGCTTTAAGAACCACAAAGTTAGGGTTGCCGTTTAAAGATTTGAGAGCCTCAAACTCTAGTTTGCTGATGTTGCTCTTAGGCGGCTTAGCTTTTCTAAGGATCATGGCACAATCCTGCCTGATAATGTCTTTGGTAGTATCAGGTAAATCCCTAATCCCATATTCAATATCACAAATAATGTCCAGACTCGGGATTTTTTTAGGCGCAAGAGCAAAATTAAGACCTTTTTCTAACAAACTAAAGACATGAGGATCAAAAGAAAAACTAGAGAGATTAAGAACAAGGGGAGAGAATTAATATTACTATTACGATTATTATCAATATCAATGTTAAGTTTATTATAGTTTTTATTTATATAATTAATGTTATTAATATTATTATATTTACTAACATCATTATGATTGTTATTATTCTTTATAATACTATTATTCTTAATAATATTATTATTATTATTAAAACTATTATTATTAATAATACTATTATTATTATTACCAATACTAATATTATTATCATTAAATTTTAAAAAATCATCTACCTTATTCCTGTTAATAATAAAATTATTATCTTTTTTTACTGTTACCATTGTTTAAGGAATTATAAATATTCAAATTAAAAGGTTCACTATGAGAGATTAAAAGGGAATCATTAAAAACTGAAGTAAATCCATCCAAATTAAGATCGATCGAATTAGGAAGAGCACTCACAACTTTTGAATGGGAGGACGAAGTCGAACCTGGAGAAAAAATCTGAACACCCTCCAAGTTGATCGATGCTGTCAAATCATCTTTCTTTCTTTATTCTTCTTCTCTCTCTCTCTCTCTTTTTTTTTAAAATTTAATATTTTGTTTTCGTTTTTGTTTTTGTTTTTTTTTTAATTTCTATATATTTTGAAATTTTAATCTTTAATTTTTTTTTTCCTTAAAATTTAGGTTTTTTTTAATGTTTGAATTAAAATTTTTATTTTGTTTTTATTTTTATTTTTTTATTCCTATATATTTTTAAATTTTAAGCTTTAAAATGTTTTTATTTTTTAAATTTATTTTTTTTCTTAAATTTTAGGTTTTTTTTAATGTTTGAATTTTAAAAATTGAAAAATGTTATTTCTATTTTTAAAACTTTCAAAAATATGATACAATTTTTTTTTTTTGTTATTCCAGCATCAACTGGTTTTGTTTTAAGGGTGTTTTTTCAATCCTTTTTTCAAGAAACAATTTTGTTTTTGGCATAATTTTATAAAATGTTGAAATTTGACCTTAAAAAAAAACCAAGTGCGTTATGGAATACACTTTTTTTGTTTTTTGGGCGTTTTTTCATGTTTTTTGAGTTTTTTTGGGCTAGAGTTCCCGTTTTGAGGTCAGGTTACCTATTTCATCGGTAACAATGTTGCAACAGTAAATCACAAATGCACATAATATAAACAACTTTTTAAAATTTTCAACTCAACTTCGTTATATTAATCCAACTGATATAATAAAATAGTCTAGGGATATTGTACCAGGGATAATGGCCCTCATACATCCACTAGTACAATATACAAAACAAGATACTTTGACCATCTAACTGTAGCATGCTCTCTGTTAGTGTGAATTCTAATCGCAAGCGTACGAAAAAAACTCACTTTAGCTGTGCATAACAAACAACCCTAACATCAAATATGGCTGTCAATTTCCTTATATCTGCAGTTAGTGATCAGAATAAATACTACAGAAATCTAGATCTATGCAGTTAAAGACATTAAGCAACAAATAAAAGTAATAGTTGCTCCATGCATCCAATGAACAAGATAATAACTTTTTAAAGAATTTTTGTATTTATGACATCTGGGAAGGGAACATAGAAAGATGTTACCAGTCCCCCTCAATGGGATGGGTTCTTGTATGTCCTCAACGCTTCAGATCTAATCTCTCTCTCTCTCTTGACGGTGTAGAAAACCCATACAAAAATGGAACTCAAAGGGAGTTCATAAGCAAAAAGTAGAAAAATATGACAATGATGGAGGATCAAAGTTAGACGAAAAGTATAGATCCAAAGTGATATTTAGGCAACAAAAGGTAGTGAAAGGTGCCCCTGAATCGAAGAACAAGGAGCAAGGCCAAAGCGGTACGACTCAGAACAACACCACAAATCCAAATAAGGACACAGGGAAGTGGTGTGAATTTCACAACAACCCCACTCACAGCACAAACGAGTGTCAGGCCAAACAGTCATTGGTGGCCGAACTAAAGGCACCCGAATCAGATGCATTTTTTGATCTTGAGTCAGAACCAGACAAAGGCAATGACAAAGGGAAGCAGATCATTGATGCAGATCCTAGTGCCATTGTTGCCACCACTAAGATCTAGAGGAGGGGGAGTGCCTCTTCCATTCACATATGTGGGTGAAGGGTTCTCTGCTGCAATTCATTGTCGATAGTGGAAGCCAAAAGAACCTCATTTCAGCAGAGGTCGTGAAGTGGCTTGGCCTACTGACCATAGCACACCCACAACCGTATACCATCGGGTGGCTCCACCCAGGGAGAGATCTTTGCATTTGCCAGCAGTGCCGCCTTCCGTACAGTATCAAGCCATTCACGGATGAGGTATTGTGTGATGTTGCTCCTCTTGATGTAGCTGATGTATTATTGGGCCAACCATACTTGTGAAGGCGACATGCTGTGTATGAGTCTAGGCCTCGTGCTGTTGTTATTACTTTGGGAAATAATTTGTACATGATACTAGAGGTAGTACCGCCTCCTGTCATCTCTTTGACTACTGCAAAACAACACAGTAAGATTGTTTCCCAAACCAAGAAATTTATTTTCCTTACAACTCGCTCACAGGGAAAGAAGAATATTATGGCCACAACCGCGAAACAGGGCTCCCCTACACGACTACAACAGATGGACAAAGTCATGGAGGAATACGGGGAAATTTTCTCCTCACTCACAGAGGTTTCTCTACATTGTCAAGACAAGCACTCCATTGATCTCACCCCTAACGCACCGCTGCCTGATGTTGCCATACCTCATGCAACTACACAGACAAAATACACACATGTACTGTCTGAGGCTGATAAAGAAACCAAATTTACTAATTGCATCCAGCATGGCCGCCCGCAGGTCCATGACATCTTCGACAACAAAACGTGCCTCATCTCATGTAGGATCTCAATGCAATGGGGACCATTGCTTCTTAAGGAGGGAGGAATGATCCAGGTGGATATCGATGGCCACCCACCTATTCCATTTGGACCCGCACCATCAATTCTTGCAGCTTTTCGCTTTCAACATAACTTACTATTTTTAGTAGGTTTTCGGTTCCTGCACTCCTGAAGCCGTTTTGGGGCCTTAATGATCCAGGTGGACATTGGTGGCCATCCACCTATTCTATTTGAACCCCCACCATCAGTTCTTTCATTTTTTAAGTTGCAGCACAACTTACTATTTTTAGTAGTTTTTTGGGTCCTGAACTTCTGGAGCCGTTTTGAGGCCCTAAACGACATTTTTTGGGAAAACCAGGAGCAACATGGGTCGATGGACCAATGCTTCCCACATTGAAAATTTTACTCCTCTGATAGATCTTTCTAACGAGGTATGATACGCTTCAAATGGAGATCGTATGTCGAAGTTACGTCCCCAGGAAGTTGAAACACCAATTTACCCAAACGGGGCCCATAGTTTTGGCGCTTCATCTCCAGGGTTAGGTTTTTGGAAGTTTAGAGTTCTCCATTGTTTCTCAATAATAAATAGGCCCTCGAGCCTCATTGTAACACAATTCAGAGGTCTGTAGCCGCCACATCTCTTCTCAGAGATTCGCTACCAGCACCCTAACTATTTTATTTCCATTATGTCTATAAGCATATTTCTGTTATTTGATATTAATGAAATGAAGCATTATTTCCACTGCATCTCTATGTTTATGGTTATTTCTATATTCTGTTGCGTTCCTGCATAAATCTGGATCACCCCTCCCTGAGGGAAACCATGACCCATGGGAGGATGAGTGTACAAATGAGAAAGGGCTCCAACGATACCATCAACGACATGGGATACCCCTGGTGCGTTGGCACCACTGGGTCTAGGGAGATCATCTAAGATGATATAAACATAACCAGACCGTGCGTAGATCAGGTCATATTTCAATGCAATCTAGAGGGCAGATTCCTTTGTCTGAGGGAAGTGAGATGCGACATTTCTGCCAATGGCAGGAAAAAGGGATCTGAGAAACTAGTCCATATAGAAACGGTCTTCGAAGGTAGGGGCTCGACATAGGCTCTTTCTTCTCCGCCATTCTTGGACATGATCAGATAGGAGGGTCGCAGATGATTGACGGAAAGAATTCAAGAGTTCGGTACCAGTGTCATAGCGAAGGGGAAGCTGGAAGTAAGACAGAAAAGCCCGGGCAGAGTCGCAAAAGTAGTATGAGAGGCGGAGGCCTGGTCGACATACCACTTGGAAGCTTCTCCAATAAGCGTATGCTGGAAAAACCGAAGATGGAAAGAGTCATCGGTGATGGAGTTAGATGAACACCACATGTGGAAAGAACAAACATGGTTGGTAGGAACCTCTCCAGCAAGACCTTCAAACTTGGGGATGTCTAAAGGGAGCTTGGTTGGCATAGCAGGCAAACCAGGATCATGGTGTATGGGGTCATTAATCAACTGTTTAAAATTGGGAAGACTGAGGCTTGCCATATAAGGGAGAAAGGGAGCAGCCGGGATAGTTCCTGTTGGGGCCCCGCTAGTAGTATTCCCAGCATTAGGGTCGAGGCTACCACCAACGTTAGGTCCTGAACCACACATGGTGAAGGTGACAGGAGGAGAGCCGTGGATATAACCAGAAGGGGAACCCGATGAACCAGAAGCAGAGTCAGAATGGGGACTCGGTGGAGGACGAACTTGAACCCTACGTGGAGGAGTAAGTCTTCCTACCACAAACTGAGGATGAAGGCCTATGAGTCTCCAGGATAAACGCCTTGGGGGTGCAATGATGGAAAACAGACATGGATCACAAAAGGAAGAGAGACCAAAAAGGGCAAGGAGGTGCATGATCAAATGATTACAATCTCGAAACAAGGGGTAGGGAGGTGCAAGATCAATTGATTACATGTTATAGTCTTGGCCTGACAGTGTAAACCAGACGCTCTTCACTTAGGGTGTGCGTGTATGTGATAAGTGTGTTAATTGTAATTAAGCCCATACGTGTGTAGAGAAAAAAGAAAAAAATGTTGTATAGCTGTAAATAAATCTGAAAATGACAGTAAAGGAAACTGAATACGATAGAAAATAAACAACTAAAGATGCATCAACTTAAACGCAAGGAGGAGGGCTTCCAAACAACTAATCTATGGGTGGGCGAAATCTAGTCAAAACACACCAGACCTTCAAACTTGGGGATGTCTAAAGGGAGCTTGGTTGGCATAGCAGGCCAACTAGGATCATGGTGTATGGGGTCATTAATCAACTGTTTAAAATTGGGAAGACTGAGGCTTGCCATATAAGGGAGAAAGGGAGCAGCCGGGATAGTTCCTGTTGGGGCCCCGCTAGTAGTATTCCCAGCATTAGGGTCGGGGCTACCACCCACGTTAGGTCCTGAACCACACATGGTGAAGGTGACAGGAGGAGAGCTGGGGATAGAACCAGAAGGGGAACCCGATGAACCAGAAGCAGAGTCAGAATGGGGACTCGGTGGAGGACGAACTTGAACCCTACATGGAGGATTAAGTCTTCCTACCACAAACTGAGGATGAAGGCCTATGAGTCTCCAGGATGAACACCTTGGGGGTGCAATGATGGAAAATAGACATGGATCACAGAAGGAAGAGAGACCAAAAAGGGCAAGGAGGTGCATGATCAAATGATTACAATCTCGAAACAAGGGGCAGGGAGGTGCAGGATCAATTGATTACATGTTATAGTCTTGGCCTGACAGTGTAAACCAGACGCTCTTCACTTAGGGTGTGCGTGTATGTAATAAGTTTGTTAATTATAATTAAGCCCATACGTGTGTAGAGAAAAAAGAAATTTTTTTTGTATAGCTGTAAATAAATCTGAAAATGACAGTAAAGGAAACTGAATACGACAGAAAATAAACAGCTAAAGATGCATCAACTTAAACCCAAGGAGGAGGGCTTCCAAAAAACTAGTCTATGGGTGGGTGAAATCTAGTCAAAACACACAAAATGGCCAATGGATATAAAGTCGGGAGGGAGAAGGATCTAAAGGTTAGATCTGCTGGAAATAGGTGCAGAAATCAACAAAAAACTAGAGGGAAAAGTGCTGCAAAAAAGGTGGCGAAAGACACAACCTGAAGGGAAATGGAGGGGACCCTAAAGGAGGACCAAAAAAAACTTAAAAGAGGTGTTTTGGATGGATGAATAACCGATCTGAAATGGATCTGAAAGTACATGTTCATTCTGAAAAATGGCTGAACACATTGAAATCTCAGAAGACCTGCTTCAGCTAAACTCCTCCTAAAAAGGTGGAAGCGTACTGAAGCCCTAAGGGGATTGGTTCATACTTCAACGAGTAAAACAAAGCAAGTACAGGTCCAAGACGGGTGGAGAGGGAGGTCAGAAAACCCTGAACAGTGGCCCAGACAAACCTAGAAAAATCACAGAAAAACTCCTGCAAAAAGTACGTCACAGGTTCTGACCTGTTTTTAGTAGAGGTTGCAGGTTTGAGGCTGTTTTCTGCATCTTGAAGGTTGAGGTCGCAGGTTTTGGTCCAAAAAGTGTGACCTGCACTTCCAGCCATCTCGAGATTAGGTTTTAGAAAAAAGTGTCATCTCAGCTGCGGCTGATACCTGTCACCTGCGTAATAGGCCCATAAACACACGAAAGTTATAATTTTTACTGTTTTTGGGTTTTAAAGGTTAAAAACAACATCAAGAAATTCAAAATAAGAAGCTGAAGAAAAACCCTAGGGGTTGAAGCAACAGGTCATGCAGGGATCTGAAAAACAACAATGGTCGTAATTATCAACCCTTGTGGAGTCGCCAATTGTTAGTGTGAATTCTAATCGCAAGCGTATGAAAAAGCTCACTTTAGATGTGCTAAAAAACAGCCCTAACATCAAAGACGACTGTCAATTTCCTTAGATCTACAATTAGTGATCAGAATAAATGCTACATAAATCCAGATCTATGCAGTTAAAGACATTAAACAACAAATAAAAACAAGAGTTGCTCCATGCATCCAATGAACAAGACAGAATATTTTTAAAGAATTTTTGTATTTATGACACCTCGGAAGAGAATATAGAAAGATGTTACAAGCCCCCATCAATGGGATGGTTCTTGTATGTCATCATTGCTTCATATCTAAGATCTCTCTCTCTCTCTCTCGATGGTGTAGAAAACCCAAACAAAAACGGAACTCAAAGGGAGTTCACAAGAAAAAAGTAGAAAAATATGACAATGATGGAGGATCAAAGTCAGACGAAAAGTATAGATCGAGAGCGATCTTTAGGCAATAAAAGGTAGTGAAAGAATGGAAAAACCCTTCTATTTATAACAAAATATTGAGTTAGTCTAGATATTGGTGCATAATTAAAATATTATTAACCAAATCTAGATGCAAATTTTATGGAATATTTTATTAATTTTGTTGGAGGGAAAAAGAATTTGATTTTGGTAAAATCCATTTATTTGTAAATAATAAATAAATAAATGATTTATTTATTATTTGAAGAATATGGTTGAGTAATAATTAAATAAATAATGATTTATTCAATTATTTATAAATGATTTAGTCAAATTTAACAAGAAATATTACTTAAATAATGTTTTAAACAATTATTCCTAGAAAATAATAAGATAAATAATGATTTATCTAATTAATTTTCCTATTTTGGGTTAAATATGACCACAAATATTAATTAAACTGTGGTTTAATTAATTATCCCTTGAGGAAAATGAAATAAATAAGGATTTATTCAATTATTCCTCACGGGGTTGCCTGTTTAGACCATAAACAACTTAATAAATTATGGATTACTAAGTTATTTTTCATAGTGAAAACAATTTTACTAGGGTAAAATTGGTCTTACATGGTGTAATTTGGTCCATCTAATAGTAACATGTTAGATGACCAAAAATTGGTGTAACACTCTCTCAACTCCTCTTGGTCGTACCCTGTACCTGGTGCTTCGGCTCCCGATTTGCAGCTCCTGCCTCTATCAATGCTCCAAGTCCATTTGGCCACTGAACCTTGGCTGTCAATATGCTCACTAGTTGATTGTTTGTCCACCAACGCATCAACACATCGAGACTCCTGTCAAGTTGTTCACAACTCCGTTTAGGAACAAATCTCAATCTGTCCACTGGTGCTCCTCAACTACTCATGGACTTCAACCCACTATGGTCTTCCTGTGCTGCTCTGATGAAGACCAACATAGGGCACAAAGGGCTGCCCTTTATCACTGCTATATGTCCATATTTCACAATGAACACGGACTAGGAGTACCACACAAGTCTCGGGCTTTAGAAACTTATCCTGGTCGATATGACCCTTGAGCTCCAACAACGACCACTCTAGAAAATACTTCTGCCAATCAAGGTGTTGCACACTGGGCTCCAATTTGGACACTATCATGCTGTCCTCCAACAGACCATAAGTTCCCACTCCATGTTCACACTTGGTCCAAACTCATGTTGCCCTCCAACAGTCCACGAGTGACCAAGTCCATGTTGTAGCATCTGCTTCTAGTTAGAGAATCCTCACACCTAGGAGACACTTACACACGAATTCCCACAGACTTCTCATCAACTACCCTTTGCTTATGCTATAGAGGAGCTGTTGCACAAATATAGGCTCCAACAACATGTCCTCACCTAGGACATTGATCCAACTCACATCTAATGATCACCAAGAGATCGTCTACAACTCCTTGTTGTTGCTCTCTTGTCTAGGGTTCGGTGCACACTGTTGTAGCTTCCTATCTCTCGTTAGGGCATCCTAAAACCCTTCAGAAGTCTGCGACAACAGTCCTCCAATCACTGTGTTCCCTTGTCACCCTTTTTTGTCCTTCTAGGCTTCCAATCTGCTATTTTAGGTCCCTAAAAAACCACACCAAGGCACCGTACAACTCTCAGAATAACTACAACAACGAGCTTGACACCTGATCAAGGGGTTACACCTTCAATTTTGGCTGTGGTGTCTCCTTAGGAGCTATGGCTATGTGAGAGGATCCTTACTAGGTCTCTCAGCCTCCCAACAAGCCTCCACGCATGCTGTTGTTCCTTCATCACTTGCGGCCCAAAACAAAATACTTATTCATGGTAAACATGCCCAAAAAACACTTCAAACATACCTCTTCTCCTGCGTCCTAGTCGACAAGGAACCCATTGTCTTTTATTGCCTTTCCAAGCCTCCATGTTGGATGAAACAGGCCTAAGACATCTGTGGTATATCACAATAGGTTGTCCGCACCTAATCCATGGAGTAACCTCTCTAAAATGGTGCCAAATCATGTCCTTCTTGTGGCCCTTTTCCCTGCTTCAGATCTACTGTCAAATCAGAGTCCAGACATGATATTTGATGCACTTCTTGGATGCTCAAATGATCACATATCACCTCATATTTATACTAAATAAGAGGGATTCTTCCAACGTCATCTTTAGGGATTTTTACAACTGTCTCAAGGCTTAATATCATCAAGCCGACCTAGACCATCATGTGAAAAACCTAACATAACCTCCAATAATTGATAACTCTATTTCTAAAACGTGGAATAAGATGAATCTCGTTGCGTTAGAATCATCTCACCTAGAGCTATCATTCCCATACATCACATGTCGAAATGTGCTCATGGTTTTGACCCAAATCGTGATGGGTGAAAAACCCCAAGCTTGGGTTCTTTTCCCTCCAATCCCCGAACCCTAGGGCTTGGAGTACCTCCCAAGCTACACACAAATCAACACTCCCTCTTAGCAAGGGAGGTACTTCCAAGACTAGGAAGTAACCATAATCATTCAACGACGACACTAGCCCATATGACATCCATCAATGCAGCATACCCTATAGGATGAATTCGATAATCTCTGTAGTGCATCTACCTCATTACATCCGAATCTGAAGATACCGAACCTCCATAGGGCTACTCCCTCTGAGCCTACATGATCTCCTTTGGCTTTGTCCTACAGGCACTCATCCTCCTGGATCAAATACCACTAGTGAAAATTCCTCCAATCTTGGATATGCATCATCACGATCTGATGAAGCCATCTTGGTCAACCTAATATTTTCCAAGCCAAAGAAAACCTCGATTTTTCCCAACCATGAATGAAAAATCAATGGAAGTCCACGATCATAAACATGTGCTACAATAGACAGTTTTTCACCAGGCTCACCACCAATCTACCAGATCTCCCAACCAATCTCGCTGCCAAGCTAGTAAAGACCACATCTCCATGTCTTTAGCTAAACCCTCTACTTCATGATCTAGACACCCACAAATCCCTCTAAGTTTCTTTTCTGTGCACACTCTAATTCACTGTCCCTCAAAGAAGCTTAGATACGCTCAGATACCATGTTGAATTTCCACAATCTTGGGTCTAGGTTAGAGTATTAAAATCACTGACACTACCAAACCAAGAATCTCAACTAGAACTGCTCTTGGATGCTCAGACACTTGAGCTCCAATAATGATCACTCTAGAAACTACCTCCGTCCATCAAGGTATTTCACATCGTTCTCTAATTTGGACACTATCACGATGTCCTTCAACAGACCATAAGTTCCCACTCCACGTTTACACTAGGTCCACTCTCACGCTTCCCTCCAACAGTCCATGAGTGACTAAGTCCATGCTGTAGCATCTTTTCCTAGTTAGGGCATCCTCACACCTAGGATACCTTTACACACAACTGCCCACATGATTCTCATCAATTTCCCTTTTCTTCTATAATAGAAGAGCTATTGCAAAAATCTAGGCTCTAGCATCTACTCCTAGTTAGGGCATCCTCACACCTAGGAGACCCTTACACATGGCTACCCACATACTTCTCATCAACTGCCCTTTGCTTCTGTATTAGAGGAGCTATTGCACAAATCTAGGCTCCAACAACATGTCCTCACCTAGGACATCGATTTTATTAGCACTCCATAGTTTTCCAACGCTGAAGAGGAAACTACAAAGGTAAACACAAACCACTTGTAGGATTAGAAACTAGCCTTTCCAATCCCAGAGAGGGCTCTCTCTATAGATTTGAATCAATGATAGTCTAGGGTTTTAGGCTAGGTATGAATATCAAGGAATTGGTTTTAAAATTTTGGTTGCAGAATGAAATAAAATTCCATTGGGCATGGAGTCATAAAATATTCAATAATCAATTACAAATAAACAAATTAGCTGAAACAGGTCGAGGTAGTCAAACTCTTGGATCTTACAAAATTGTTGTGGTGTGTATGAGATGAATATAAGGTGAGAATCAATTAAATATAAAGCATACTTAAATGAATTTTATATTTAATCTCAGAAGGGAAACATTAATATTGTTTAAACAAGCCAAAGAAAAGTACTATATGTAAATTCAACTCTTAATCTTCTTGCAACAATAAAGAAATAACATCCATGTGGTAACTTGGAAGGAAAAAAAAATTTATAGATAGGAAAATATCACCCTTTATTTGACACAAGAATCCTGAAACAATATTGCCTCCATATTTTTGAATTGATTACTTCAAAATAAGGTTCACAACTTAAAATAAAAAAGATCTTCTTCTCTTACATAATCCAACCCTTTATAATAATTTTTTCAAAATACTTATAGAGTCCATTTCAAACTATTTCAGAATTTAAAATAAAATTTATTACAAAATAAAATCTACCGAAGATGTAGATATTTCAAAAATAGAAATGAATTACAACAAATCTTGGACTAATTCAGGTATTCTATTCACTTTTTGAGGAGTGTTGTTGCTGTCTGTAGATATGCTTATGCTTCTTTTGTTTGACTGCTCACAATGTGTATATTTTCTGTTTGATTTTACTCAATAAGTGTAGGTTTTAACCCTGAACAGAAATTATCTACACACGAATCTTATAACAGAAAATAAACAATAGCAAGAGCATAAAACATAAAACAGATAAACATAGAGATTTTCCCCTGGATCCCAAATTGGGACTACTAGCTTGATTTTTCATTATATTCCTTTTAGTGTTACAACACATATATATACATGCTGAAGCATACATAAACCCCAATCCATTAACCCTGGATTAGAACATAACCGTAGTTCCCTTGACCGGATCTACAAAATACCAGGGGTCGAAAACCATCGTACCCTAAAAACCATGTGCAAACTCATGCACAAAACATGGGTGGGTCTGCCTATGAGTGGACAGCATGCCAAATTTTTTCGCCGGGACGCCTGCCCAAGACCCGGCCGACGAGAGGGCCGTCGCCCCCTGTGACCCCCTCTGTTGCGCAGGCGCAACGTACGACAAGTGGGGCTAGTGGTGGAAAGAATATAACACATACCCAACATTCTCCCACTTGTTGTTTTCTTTTCCAATGGGAGCCTGAGAGGGCTTAGTCATTGGCCCAATTCTTCAACACCCATTGTTTCTCTACACGAAGAGAACTTCTGAGTGCTCACAGACTTTGTCAATGCATCTGCAACATTCTTCAAAGTGTCCACCTTTACCAGCAACACCCTTTTAGCCTCAACCATATCTCTAGCAAAGTGATATTGAAC
Organism: Pinus albicaulis; assembly: GCA_034641835.2. Taxonomy (NCBI): domain Eukaryota; kingdom Viridiplantae; phylum Streptophyta; class Pinopsida; order Pinales; family Pinaceae; genus Pinus; species Pinus albicaulis. The sequence continues at coordinate 409,743,875 of CM076569.1, read as the reverse complement.
ATCAATGTGCTTTGTCTTTGAATGATAAGCAGGGTTCTTAGCCAAGAAAATTGCACTTTGGCTATCACAGTCTATCCTTATAGCTTGTTGTACCAACCCCATACTTGAACACAATCTCTGCAACCAAATTGCTTCCTTACTTGCATGAGTGGCTGCTATGTATTCTGCCTCTGTAGTTGAAAGAGCCACTACAGACTGTCTTTTACTCATCCAACTGACTACACCTCCAAATAGGCTAAACACATACCCACTTGTAGATCTTCTTTGGTCCAGATCTCCAGCCCAGTCTGCATCAACAAAACCACGAATGTCCAACATTCTTTCCAATCTTGGTCTTCCCTGGTAGCACAAGCCATAATCACTAGTGCCACGTAAATACCTGAAAACCCGCTTCACTGCTATCCAATGCTCCTTCCCTGGGTTTGACATAAACCTGCTCAATACTCCACTTGACATGTCGATATAAGGCTAGTCTGAGACCATTGCATCATTGGAAACTGCTTGCACTTACATATGGAACATGGGACATATCATCCTCTTCTTCTTGTGTCTTGGGACACTATTCAGCAGACAGCTTTGCACCTACAGGAATAGGAACACTCCCCGGTTTACTATCCTGCATATTGAACCTCTGCAATATAGTCTCGACATACTTCCTCTGGTTTAACCAGAGCTTCCTCTTTGCCCGATCTCTCTTAATTTCCATGCCCAAAATATAGTTTGCAGCACCAAGATCCTTCATGTCGAATTTGGAGAACAGTTGGGTCTTAAAATCTTGGATAATTTCTTTGTCATTTCCAATCAACAACATATCATCCACATACAAGACCAAATAAATAAAACGGTCACCAATTAATTTAAAATAAACACAGTGATCCTCCTTGCTTCTGGTGAAGCCAAGTCCCCGTATATAGGTATCAAATTTCTGATACCACATCCTTGGTGACTGTTTTAACCCATACAGAGACTTCTTCAACCTGCATACCAGTTCTTTCTTACCCTTCACCATAAAGCCTTCGGGTTGCTTCATGTAGATCTCCTCTTCTAGATCCCCGTGAAGAAATGTTGTCTTCACATCCATCTGTTCTATCTCAAAATCAAATGCAGCAGCAACAGATAAAAGTAATCTAATAGAAGTAACCTTGGCAACAGGAGAAAAAATATCACCAAAATCAATTCCCGGCACCTGGGAATAACCTTTTGCTACCAACCGAGCTTTTTATTTCTCCACCTTGTCTTCTACATTCATCTTCCTTTTAAACACCCATTTGCTCCCGATGGGCTTCCTTCCAGCCGGAAACTCCACCAGATCCCATGCCTCATTTTTGTGCAAGGATGCCATTTCATCAACCATGGCCTCCTTCCAAAGTTTTCCATCCTCTGAATCTACTGCCTCCCTGACAGTTCTGGGTTCATCATCAGTTATAGTTAAGGAAAAACCTGAACATAAAGCAGATGGACTATACCTTTCTGGTTGCCTTCTTTCCCGAACTGATCTTCTCAAAGTTGGAGTTTGTGGCTCTTCATCTTCTGAGTCTTCTTCTGTTGTAGAGTCTGATTCATCCTCCTTTAGCTCAAACTCTATCTTCTCAGGTTCCTTTGGTAAGACTTCATGTTTAACAACATCTTTCACTTCTCTAAACACCACATCTCGGCTGCACACAACCTTCCTTGTTTCTGGGTTCCAAAGCTTGTAACCCTTTAAACCATCCTTATACCCAATAAAGATGCACCTTTCAGATTTATTATCCAACTTGGTCCTTTTCTCCTTTGGAACATGTACATATGCATCACATCCAAATACCCTTAGATGTGAAAGAGAAGGTTTCTTACCAATCCATACCTCATGTGGGGTCTTATCCTCCAACATTGATGAAGGTGATCTGTTAACCAGATAGCATGCAGTCTCCACTGCCTCTGCCCAGAATTCTTGTCCTAACCCGGTACCACTGAGCATGCTTCTTGCCTTTTCCATCAGTGTTCTATTCATTCTTTCTGCAACTCCATTTTGCTGAGGTGTGTATGGAGTAGTCTTCTACCGTGCTATACCGCACTTCTTACAGAACTCTTCAAATTCCTTCTTGCAGAACTCCCCACCATTATCTGTCCTCAACGCCTTTATCTTCTTCTCTGTCTGGTTTTCCACCAGAGCCTTAAATTCTTTAAATTTGTCAAAGACTTCAGATTTCTTCCTCAAGAAATATATCCATGTATTCTTTGAGAAGTCATCTATGAATGAAACATAGTACACAGACTTTCCCAGTGATGGAACTGACACAGGCCCAAACACATCACTGTGCACAAGTTCTAATATCTTGTTTGCCCTCTTAGCACCAAAAGGAAAACTCACTCGATTCTGCTTCCCATATACACAATGTTCACAGAAATCGAAATCCAGAGAACAATTAGACATACCTTCTACCATACCATCTCTATGCAGTATCCGAAGGCCCTTCTCTCCAATATGTCCAAGCCTTTGATTCCATAGCATGGTCTTTTCTCCAGAGACAACTAGACTTTCCGTCCCACTTTCAGGAACCACAGAACTGTTACACCCATCAATAACAGTGCTACCTTGTAGCTTGTACAGAGTTCCAGTTCGAACTCCCCGCATTAATACCAGTGCTCCCCGAACCATCTTGCAGACATCTTTCTCGAACACTGTTTTTACACCTGCATCATCCATCTTGCTTACAGAAATCAGATTTCTGGCCAATGCAGGAATATGCAGAACACCAGGAAGTGTTCTAATCCTTCCACCTTGCAGCTTCAGCTTGACCTTTCCACGTTCGACGATTCTGGCCTTCCTATCATCCCCTAGGAAGACATCACCGTCATATTTTTCATACTCGCAGAACCACTCCCTATGGGGAGTGAAGTGAAAGGATGCACCTGAGTCAATCAACCATGACTCATGATCTACATGTGTATTTGAAGAAGAAGCCAATACACATCCCCACCTTAATTCGAGGTGGTTTTTTCCTCTGCAGAAGGAGCATCTTCAGATCCCTTTCCTTTCTCAGGAGCTTTAGATCTGCAGTCCTTTTTGTAGTGCCCTTCCTTTCCGCATTTCCAGCACACCTTTACAAACTTTCCAGGAGATTTAGATCTCCCTCTAGATTTAGATCTCCCACTCGAAACCTTATTCCTGTTTCTATTTTGGGACCTTCCTCGTATAGATAAGACATCTCCATTTTGACCCTCCATATTTCTCCGTCTCATTTCCTCTGACAGCAAGGCTGAGACAATGTCATCAAAATTCAAGGTAGTTGTGTTGCTACCTATTGCAATAACCAGACTGTCCCACGAGTCTGGTAGAGAACACAACAAACTGATGCACTTATCTTCATCTGAGATTTTAATATCAACAGATGACACTTTACTTACCACAGTATTGAAGGCGTTCAGATGCTCTGTTACCGAGTCTCCATCCTTCATCCTCAGGTTGTACAACTTTTTCCGCAGGAACAACTTATTCACCAGAGACTTAGATTGGTACAAAGTCCCAAGTTTTTCCCACAAGGTCTTCGCCGTAGCTTCCCCAGATACATTCAACAATACTGAATCTGAGACACACAACCGTATTGTGCTCTTAGCCTTCCGATCCAGTTTCTTCCAGTCTTCATCTGACATTGCCGTTGGTTTAGTACCTGGATCTACCGCGATTTGATCTTTATCCACCAATAGATCCTCCATCTTGAGCTTCCACAACTCAAAACTCTGACCATTAAATTTCTCGATCTCTATCTTTTCGCCGCTCGCCATCTTCTTTCACTGCAAGAATCGATCCCGTAGATCTCCCACTGAACAGGGTCTACCACAGGCCTGAGCAAAAAACCCTCAACAACAAAGGCGTCCCCTTGAAGCCGAAACAACTTTGATACCAAATGTAGGTTTTAACCCTGAACATAAATTATCTACACACGAATCTTATAACAGAAAATAAACAATAACGAGAGCATAAAACATAAAACAGATAAACACAGAGATTTTCCCCTGGATCCCAAATCGGGACGACCAGCTTGATTTTTCATTATATTCCTTTTAGTTTTACAACACATATATATACATGCCGAAGCATACATAAACCCCAATCCATTAACCCTGGATTAGAACATAACCGTAGTTCCCTTGACCGGATCTACAAAATACCAGGGGACGAAAACCATCGTACCCCAAAACCATGTGCAAACTCATGCACAAAACATGGGTGGGTCCGCATACCAAAAATACTGGGCGTCGCTCGACTTTCGACAGGGCCGCCCCCCCTGTGACACCCCTGCTGCGCCCGGCGTGTGGGGCTAGTCGTGGAAAGAATATAACACATACCCAACATTAAGATCTAATAGTTTATCCCCAAAGAAGTCCAGTGAATTACTGATATTGGTCTTCCCTGTGCATCCAACTTCTGGAACTGAAATTTGAACCTGTCTATTTGATAGAACAATATTAAATATACAAGGACTGACTGGTGTTTGAATGCACCTTCAACAATAAATTTTAGAAATTGATCATGAATTACATTTGATAGACATTGAATATAGTTGAAAATGACTGAGGGCTCCTAACTAGCTGAGAATATTGACAAAAATCCTAACACTACTTCATCTACCCATTGATTAGTGGGATAATCTAATAGGAAAGTAACCATAGAAATAAATTGCCCTTATATTTCAGGAAAATAGAAGCGACGTATGGGGGATCAATTCTAGGAAACTTAGAATTATCATGTTGAAAAGACTGAAAGATATGGACTCGTTGAGAAAAGGTAAGCTTCTGGTATATTTCCATAAATGCATCAGTGGAAAATGGATGTAAATGAGCTTGGGGATTAATCTGAAGGGCTTGGCAGATAAGTTATGGGGTAATTGAGAATAATATTTCATTTTTTTGGGCAAGTACCTTCTTTTGGCTAGTGAGGTACCTAAGATGAAACCATGTAACTAACTCTGGGAAAAAATTAATCTGGGGAAAAGTAAACTGAGTTAAAAATGACTCCCAGATACTCAATTCATCATTGTTATCTAAAAAATTTTGATTTTACTAGTTATGAAGCTAATATAAGTAAGACTCACATTGGGTTTCCACTATCTTATATTGTGTGTCAACCAAAGGAAGTTCATCTAAGTTAGGAACAAAGGGTAAGACAGGACTCTCAATGAAAAATATTGTTTTTCCTTTATGTGATGAAATTTTAGACTGTAAAGGAGGCTCAAGAAAAATTACCCGACTGTACATGATTGATAATAGAAGAGGATGGGGATTGCAGAAGTCTTTGGTGCACTGGGAATTTTTTTCAGGTCTAGACTTGCACTGATACAATGAAATGGCAGCGGGAGAAATGTTGGGTAGTGCTATTTTTTTAAAACGAGAGAAAAAACGATTTAACGAAAAATTTACCATTTTTGGAGCATCACATTTAAATATTTAAACGTTGGTGGGAATTAATGACCAACATCCATATGAATTTTGGTGGTAGATTTAATGACCAACGGTAATGTGACGTGGGGGGGGGGAGGTGACGTGGATGGATGTGGTGGTGATAGATGTGTGAATGGAGTGGGAGAAAGCAGGAGCAGGTGATGGTTTTCATGGGTGGGCACTAAGGTTGAATTTAGGTGAGGAAAGGAGGATGCCAATGAATAAGGAGCCACCACCCCTCTGTTTGCTTCTCATCAAACCATTTTTCAAACCCCCCCCCTCTTAATTAACTTTCGAGAGGTCGAAGGGGATCCGACCATCATCCCCCACCATTGATCTGGGCGGGGACAATCTTGTCCATCCAAAAGCACCAACGCTTAATTGTAAAGCGACAAAACATCATGCTTGTTCTTATTTACAAATTAAAACAAACATTATGCTAATTAATCAATATTAACCATAATATAAACTAAAAGAGACATTTTAATTATCACGCTCCTTTGGGATTTTTATTTTTTTATTCATTTTTACATATTTTTTTTCTCCCTTCTTTTTTTTTGTCTTTTTTTTTTTAAATAATAAAAAAAAATTAAATAAAAAATAAGTTACAATATCCCTTAAGATGAATAGCTATATAATCATACCTTGATCACTATATTTATAGGACCCTAATAGTGGCCCCAATGGGGATGTCATCCTCCCTGTGAGGTACCAAAAACACCGTAGACTAGTAGCCTTATCCATTGGGTGTTTATTCATATTTAAAAAATTGAACGTAACTAAACTTAGTAAAACTTTAATACATATAACAAAAAATCATTAGAAGCTCATGGTCTTCACTCTGAGCTTCAATTTCTGATGGCAGCCACTCACACCTACAGTATTTGAAAAAATAAAATGGTATATATAGTGATGCTTTTGAGACTAACTGCAATTTCGGAAAAATAATGTTTGAGTAACCTGCAATTGACAGGGCCTCCAACAAGTAATTCCCTTGTTAGATCCTTCAACAAAAATGCAATGGTTCCCCGAAAAGCTTCAATCTTGTAAGACCATTTCCACAAACTGCCAAATTTTCTATGCTTTCCTTTTTCCTGATTTATGGCATCCCATTTTAACACAAGGTCATTAAGCTAAAATTCATCATATGTCACCCTCTTATCATGGATCCTTTTGATCTTATCCTGGATTAGCTGAGTGTTGTTGTAGACTTATTCCCTGGTCTGTTGCAATTGTATCATTTGATTTATTCTCCTCTGTACATCATTGGGCTCTACTTCTGTTTCCTGCAATAATTTCAACACTGTAACTCCAAAGGAAGTAGGAATAATAGCATAAAATAAATTAACCAATTGGAAAGGTGACATTCCAATGGAGTTTTTAGTACTTACCCTGTCTTCCCATAAAGCATTGATCAAATTTTTATGCCATGATTTCTTGTTCTTTTGTAACAATTTCTTAATGATATTGACCAAACTTTTGTTAGAATATTCTGCTAAACCATTACCTTATGGATAATATGAAGTAGAATGTCCAAGCACTATATGATACTTATTGCAGAAATCAATCATATTTTTTGGTTTAAATGCAACAACATTATCAATGATGATCATATGAGGACAACCAAACCTAGAAATAATATTACCTTCCATAAATTATATAATTACTGAGTCCATGTCCTGCCTAGTTGGAGCTACTTCTATCCATTTGGTGAAGTAATCCGTGGTTGTTAGAATCCACTTGTGTTGGGCTGAAGAAATTGGATGAATATCCCTGATAAAATCCAATCCCCACTGCTGAAAAGGTATCTCTACTGAAATAGCTTTTAGAGGTAAAGTCAACAACTATTTCTTACCTTAAAAAATTTGACACTGATAACAAGTAGATACTCTTTTATGAATATCATTGAACAATGAAGGCCAATATAATCTTGCTCTTAGAATATTATTTTCTATAGTATTCCATAAAATATGACCCCCATAGTCACCTTTATGAAACTCTTCCATTGTCTTATCTGTTTTATCCTCTAGCAAAAAATTTAGCAATATTCCTCCTGCATATTTCCAGTACAAAGACTGATTTATAATACATAATTTAAAGGCCTTTAATTTGAGAAACCTTGCCTTGTTTTAGTCAAACTAGGTGGAGGTTGTAAATGTTGCAGAACATAGATGATATCTGTATACCAAGGGGAAGAAATAAACCTTTCTGATGCCTATTGTACTACTTCTTCTTCACTGTCTTGAGCAGCCACGAAATTTATATCTAATGCATGTAAATTTGATATCAATTTGGCTAATCCCTGACCTTTAATGAGTTTTTAGGGCCTAATCTCAATATCATATTCCAAATAACAACTACCCACTTACCTCTCTTTCCTTATGGGTCAGTCCGAGTAAGGATGTCCTTTACCAAAACACTAGGAACAAAAGCAATGACGTGAGAATGTAAAATGTACACTCTGAAATCTTTTAAATATTTCACCAAAGAAAAAGCATATTTTTCCATAAAATTATATTTCAAAGAAGAATCTCCTAATCCCCTACTGAAAAATGCTATGGGTTTCTCATGATCCTCTTGGTTTTTTTGCATTAGTACTGCTGCAATAGTGTGCTCAGAAGCAAAAGAAAAAAATCATGAAATCTTTGGTATAGCCAGGACTAACCAAAACATGAGCATGGGTTAAGACTGATTTTACCTCATTGAAAGATATTTTTTCTTCAGCATTCCACTTAATATCACTATATTTTCTTAACATATTAGTGATAGCTCTTAAAATCTTAGCCAAATTCAGGATAAATCTCCTCAGAAAATTAATTCTGCCAAGGAAATATTGCACTTCGTTTTTGTCTCTTGGGATGTCCACCTTTTGGATAGCTTCAATTCTGATACCATATTTGGAAATTATATGTCAAAGTATTTTACCTTCTTCCATACCAAAGAGAGATTTCTTGGGATTTAATGAAATACCGTATTTTCTACATCTTTCAAAGACAATTTTCAAGTGCTTCAAATGATCTTCAATAACTTTAGAGAACACTGTAATATCATCAAGGTAAATAAAAAAAATATATCCTTCTCATCTGCGAAAGAAATATCCAGAGCTATTTGGAAAGTTTCCCTTGCATTCATAAGTCCGAAAGACATCTTCACATACATAAATGTTCCCCATGGTGTTGTGAAGGTTGTTTTTTATTTGATCATCTTGATGCACTAAAACATGGTTGTACCCTGAGAAACCATTAAGCAATGAAATTATGATGGAACCAACTACTCACTGCAATATATGGTCCATTTTTGGCAAGGGGTAGTTGTCTTTGAGGGAAACCTTGTTAAGGTTCCGAAAGTCTACACATAACCTTATTGCTCCAGTTTTCTTCCTTCCAGTACTAGATCGGACAACCATTTAGAAAATCTCAGAGATACAATTATCTTAGCATCAAAAATATTTCTTACCTCTTTTTCAATTAAGGGCAACAAAAAAAGATTTACTCTCCTTAAATTTTTCTTGAAAGACTTTTGATCTTCTCTAACAGAAATAATGTGCTGAATAATACCTTTATCATAGGCCTTTAGATCCTCATATCCCCATGCAAAAAAATTAGAATATTTTTTCAAAAAATCCATGTATTTCTGTTTTTCTTTTGGAGGTAAATACTTAAAAAGTTTTACAGTCCTTGGAATATCTTTAGTTCCAATATTGCAGTCCTCTACTTCGGACCCAGTGGGTTAAATCTTTGGTTTATGTGCTACATCATTGAAATCAAATAATTCTTCAAGTGGTACGAAACCTCATGGTAATAAATTGTCCTTTAGCTGGAAGATTTCAAGCTACGATTCATTTTCATCAAAATTATCATTAATATGATTCAAAATAGTTTCATGTTTATTCACGTCAACACTATTTTTTGTATAAATATGCAAATTTTCAAACTCCTCCTTTAACTGTAAAAAATTATCCAATTGTTTGTCATTGTCAAACACTTTCCAATATCTTATGTTGTCAGGGAAAATAGACCTATTTTTTACCTTAATTTAAAGCTTTTATTAAACCAAAAATGCATCTTACATGTTGTAGACATTATACAAACAATATATATACCAATGGATTCAATCCGATCATGCGATATGCTAAAGCAAGGCACTGAATCCTTCTACAAATTAATTGCAGAAAATAAACACGATCACACAATCACACTAAGTAAAATAAAGAAGAAAATGAATCCACAACACATATATTTTTCCACAGGAAAGCTTGCTGCTCAAAACCCTCTATCTTCTATTGTATATTCAACCAAGGAATCATGAAACAATACAATGCACTCTTCTCACAAGAGTCTGCTGCACTCTGGCAACTGTCTCACACTGATCCTGCCTCTGCTCAGCCTGCCTTGCTTTTGCAATTCTATTAGAATTAAATCCCTATTATTTAGGAATTTCAGCCATCCAAAACTGCGCAATGCTCATGGGAAATCCTATGGTGGTTTAATTGCATCTGGGCAGTTTGCTAATAATACAACTGATAGTTAACATCTCTTTAACCTTTGTCTCAACTGGGTCTTCATCATAACTGCCATGCATGCAACTATTAATAGTAAATCATCAATCACTTGATAGATCAAATCTGATTTAATTCACTTGACCTCTCACTAGTGCAACAATCAGTTACAACTAGTTAGATTGACTTTAACTCATTTAATTGAGTTAACTGATTTCTCATGCATTAAACTAATACACTAACTGCAACTTGGACTCTAAAACAAATAGAATCACTCTACATGCCTCACCAAGCACCCTCAACTTGAATTTCATGAGCTAACTGAGTCTATCACACTCAGTTAAATATTACAAGTGATTATGAGATAAGATTACAATTTATTGTCCAATTTAATGAAGGGAAAATTAAATTAGACACACATTTCTTGTTGAATTTTCAACACTCCCTCTCAACAAGAAAGGGATTATCAGCTACCCCGATCCTACCTCTGTGGTATTCGAATTTTCTCTTGCTGAGCGCCTTTGTTAGAATATCTGCATCCTGATCCTCCGTGGGAATGTAATGAAGTAACATAATGCGTCTTTGAACACAATATATGATATGGTGGTACCAAATTTCAATATTCTTGGACCCGTCATGGAATACTAGATTAACTGAGATTTTTATGCAACTCTGGTTATCACAATGTGTCACCGTCGGATCCATCTGATGACCAAACAAACCAAAAATTATCTTCTTCATCTAGATGGTCTCACATGCCGCCTCACTGGTTGCCATGTACTCTGCCTCGGATGAACTAAGTGCAACTAATCTCTGCTTCCTGTTGTAGCAAGAAATTGCTGTCGATCCTATGTTGAAGATCCCTCCTGATGTGATCTTCCTATCTGATGGACTGCCTGCCCAATTTGCATCGGTGAAGCCTTGAAGCTTCACTCCCTATGTCCGTCTATACCATAATCCATACTCTGTGGTGCCCCTAAGATATCTTAATACATGCTTCCCCACCTTCCGAAAGAGCTTGGTTGAATTAACCATAGCTTGTCTAAGATGGTTAACTGCGTAGCATATGTTTGTTCATGTGTTCACAAAGTACATGAGTGAACCCACAAGCTTCTTGTAAATAGTAGCATCCACTACCTCACCTGAAGTAGCCTCTTCCTTCCTCCAATTTCCTGCAAGAGGAGTCTCCATGGGTTTACAACTCTCCATGTGGAACTTACTCAGAATCTCTTTTGCATACTTGCATTGAGAAAGAAATAGATCCCCATCCCGCTGCCATATCTCCAAACCAAGGAAATAGTGATGGAGTCCCATGTCCTTCATTTCAAACTCTCTTACAAGATATTGTTTGCAAGAAGTTATGAGTTTCTCATTACTTGTTAGAATAATATCATCAACATAAAGTACGAAAATCAAAAGCTTACCATCAACCACAATCTAGTACAGGTTCGCATCTGCTTTACTCTTCGTGAAGCCCAAACCAGTGAAATAGCTGTCAATTCTGGTGTACCAAGCACAAGGTGCTTGCTTCAACCCATACAATGCTCTCTTGAGTCTGCACACATGCGACTCACTGTTAAAGGTCTCAAAACCTTCTGGCTGCTCAATGTACACTTGTTCCTCAATAAATCCATTGAGAAATGCAGTATTCACATCCATATGATGTATCTGCCACCCCATCTGCACTGAGAGTGCAAGGATAGATATAATCGATGAGTACCTCGCAACTGGTGCAAAATTCTCCTCATAGTCAGTCCCCTCAACTTGTGAGAATCCCCAAGCTACAAATCTAGCCTTGTACTTCTCCACACTCCCATTTGCTTCTTGCTTCACCTTATAGATCCATCGAGATCCATCTAGAGCTAACCACTGACTTCCCGACTAGTCTTGGGACAACTTCCCATGCACTGTTCTTGATGATAGAGTCATACTACTTAACCATGGTGTCAACCCAAGTTGGTTGCTGCACTTATTCCTCAAAAGAGGATGGTTCTATCACATTACACTTTCTTATAAGAGCCATGTATCCAGTAAACCTGTTTGGTGACTGTCTCTGTCTGCGCAGTGATGTAGGTGCTCTTACATGTTCTGCTGCATCAAGTCTTAATTTGTTAGCTTCTGTGGTGCGCCTCCTACCATGTCTGGTGGATGGCTATGCATGAGTGGTTTCTGCCACTCCATGATCCTCCACATGTGGCTGCTCCACATCTTGAGGTTCATCCTTTGGAACCAAGAGTTCCTCATCTGCATGCAAATCAAGCTCCCTCTCAAGGGACAATCACATGGCTTTCTCCTCATCAAATTTTACATCTCGTCTGACAACTGTCATCCTATTGTTCGGAAAATGCACCCGATAGTTGTGGGGAGTATCAATGTACCCCAAAAATATTCCAATCTATGTTGTTGGTTATAGCTTATTTCTGGAATCTTTGGTCACATGGAAATAGACAGATGAGCCAAAAATTTTACAATATGAAACATCAGGTTACCACAGTTCTGCACAAATACCACTGTGTTGCATGCCTTTGCCCAAAAATGCAACAATAGGCCCTGATCATGTAACATCGCTTGTGCCGCACCCACAATTTTTCTGTTCTTTCTTTCTGCAACCCCATTCTGTTGTGGGTTATGAGGCACAATCAACTCTATCTGAATTCCTTCTTTGGCATAGAAGTTCTTGAATTCATTGGAGATGTACTCACCACCATTTTTTGCTCCTTAGAGCCTTCACATGCTTCCCTGTATCTTTCTCAACCAGTGCTTTAAACTCACAAAATTTTGAGAAAGTATGATCTTTCTTCTGCATGAAGTAGATCCAACACTTTCAAGAGAAATCATTAACAAAAATCACATAATACCTATGCTTTACTGTAGAAGTTATAGAGAATGGTCCACACACATCTGAGTGAACTCTCTCAAGGATTTTCGCTGCTCGGTTCTCCTTCGCATGAAAAATGGCCTTTGTATACTTCCCCATGGTACATCCCTTGCATGTGTCTATTTGTGCAAGAGTACCCTTTGGAAGCCCCATAGAAATATGATGCATGACCTTCAAAGCACTGTGGTGTAGATGACCCAATCTCATGTGCCATAACTCACCATCGTCTTGGCTCACCACTCTGTCTACTTTATCTATCAATGCTGTGCATCCATCTACATCAAGTTTGTAGAGATTCTTCACACAAACCCCAATCTTCTTAACTTGTGCTATGGCTTTGTGATGAAGGAGTGCTTTCCCTTCAATAAAAACCACATCATATCCTCTATCCTCCAACATAGTAACTGAAACTATTTTTTTTTTCAAGCCTGGTACATGCATGACATATTTTAATAAGAAAGGTTTACCTGACTATCTCTGAAAAGTAACTGTAACAATCCCGATAGCGCTATACCTCCCGTCATCACCCATCTCGATGTGCATCTAAAGATCCTTCTCCTCCAAGCTACTAAAGAGTTCTGTCTCCCGTCACGTGGAAAGATGCACCACTATCCAAGTACCACACTGATCCCATCACACTAGACACCATGCATGCGATGAGTGAGAAGTCCAAATTGAACTGCGAAGCCAAAGCATCACCCACTGCAGATCTTGAAGCCTTGTTGTTGTTGTTCTTCTTCTATGGATAAGTAGTGGCATAATTTCCATGCTTGTGACAGTGAAAACATTTCAATCTGGACATATCATGCTTCTTGCCTTCCTTTCTCGTCTTAGATTCAGAATAGGATTTCTTTCCCTTCCCCTTCTTTTCCTTACCAGCCAAGGCACAATTTTCCTCATCATCTGTCTTGGATGAGGATCCACCCTTGGTATTTGGCCTGAATTATTCTTGTACCAAATCTGACCAAAGTCGCTCCCAATGTGGTTGCTTCTCCCTCCCATTGACATAGTCCTGATAACTATGCCAGCTCTTGGGAAGGCCTAGAAGTGCTAGGCTCACCAAGTCATCATCCGCTACAGTAATCCCGACACTTCCAAGCTCATATTGACATTGGTTGAACTTGGTCAAGTATTTCAGAATAGTGTCACCTTTCTCCATTTTGATTTTCTTGAGCTTGTCCTTCAGTGCCAATTTTCTATGGTCACTATTGCTCTGAAACAGATCTGTCAAGGCCTTCTGACTCGAGATAATGTGATCTTGAACTCCCTCTAATAAGATCCTCCTCGACTTTGCAACCTTCTTTTTCCAAGCATAAAAAAGAGTGACGTCTGCTACTGCTGGCTTGGGAATATCATTATCAATGAATCATTTTAACCCGTAGTCCTCCAGAATTGCCTCCATTCTGTCTTTCCTTGCAATATAATTGGAACTTCCCTCAAGTGCATATTCCAATCTTAATCCATTGGAAGCCATCTTGATCCGCTTGTCACACCAAAGAATATTTTTGCAAATTCGGATGCTGTTCAACACAAACTCAATTTCTTCTCCACTATAGTGATTTCTGGCACTCTGACACCATGTAGAAATTATACAAACAATATTTATACCAATGGATTCAATCCAATCATGCGATATGCTAAGGAAAGATACTGAATCCTTCTACAAATTAATTGTGGAAAATAAACATAGTCACACAATCACACCAAGTAAAACAAAGAAGCAAATCACTCCACAACACAGATATTTTTTCCTGGGGAAAGCTTGATGCTCAAAACCCCTCTATCTTTTATTGTATATTCAACCAAGTAATCATGAAACAATACAATGCACTCTTCTCACAAGAGTCTGCTGCACTCTGTCAACTGTCTCACACTGATCCAGAAAAAATCGACCAACCCTTAGCCAATTTCCCGCCTCTGCTCAGCCTGCCTTGCTTGCACAATACTATTAGAATTAAATCCCTATTATTTAGGAATTTCAGCCTTCCAAAACAACACAATTCTCATGGGAAATCCTATGTTAGTTTAACTGCATCTAGGCAGTTTGCTAATAATACAACTGATAGTTAACATCCCTTTAACCTTTGTCTCAACTAGTTCTTCATCAGAAATGACATGCATGCAGCTATTAATAGTGAATCATCAATCACTTGAAAGATCACTGCATTTGAATTAAATTTGATTTAATTCACTTGACCTCTCACTAGTGCAAATTTAATTCACTTGACCTCTCACTAGTGCAACAATCAGTTACAACTAATTAGACTGACTTTAACTCATTTAATTGAGTTAATTGATTTCTCATGCATTAAACTAATACACTAACTGCAACTTGGGATCTAAAACAAATAGAATCACTCTACATGCCTCACCTATTAGAAAATTATATATTACAGAGCAATGCAACACATAAAATATGCGGAAAACACAAAAACAGAAAACACATAAAACCAGAGAGACACAAATATATGTGGTTCACCCAGTTTGGACTACGTCCACCCCGAACAGCCAATCCTTCCTTTATATTATCCAGCAAAATGAAGAGACACAACCTACAACAAATCCGCTGTAATATCCTCTGTTCTCTCTCATAATCTCCCTGTTGGTTTCTCGCCCTGAGAATACACATACAATCCACAGCCGCAATACAATACCCTCATACAAAACAAGGGGTTTCCTTCTAGGGCAAAAAACCCTAAATTAAACATAACTTCTACCTTCAGATCATCCGCCTAATGAACAACCTAGATTGACTAGAAATTACAATACTTTTACAAGGCAATTTTACATCTGGTTTTAGCTTCAGGGGCAGTGCCCCGAAAACCCTGCTTGGGCTCCATGTCGTGCCCGCCCCCCGGACCCTCTATGTGTTGTTTAATTATGGGTGGCATTGCTGCCCCATTGAGAACAGGGGTCCAACGCCGTGATACAAAATAAAGAAGATAATCTAGCTCCACACCCAACATCACCAACCACCCTCAACTCGAATTTCATGAGCTAACTGAGTCTATCACACTTAGTTAACTATTACAAGTGATTATGAGATAAGATTACAATTTATTGTCCAATTTAATTAAGGGAAAATTGAATTATACACACATTTATTTTTGAATTTTCAAAACATGTACTTGCTGAGGTGGAAAATGCATCAACAAACACATTCTGGTCTCTAGGAATCAAAGACAACTGATACTCTGGAAAACACTACAAAAAATCCAAAACAACATTCCTGTATGCCCTCATCCTAGGATGTTTAACTGAATACTGACCTTTGATTTATTTAATAATGAGTTCTGAATCTCCATGGACCGAAATCCTTTTAGCTCCTAATTTCTTCAATAATTTCAACCCCAATATTAAAGCCTCATATTCAACAACATTATTTGTACATTGAATTTTTTTTTTATAGGAATGATTTTTGTGATCTACTTGTCTTTGTGTTTGAAATCCATATGCTAGCTCCTGCTCCTTCCTTACTGACCGCCCCATCAAAGTCCATATTCCATATACCATCTTCATCGTTTTAATTTTCTATTTTAGCCTTTAACTTCACATCCCTTTCCTTTTCTGATTTATTATCCATATATTGAATATCTTCTTCCAAACATATATCATGATTTAAAGTGAAGGAATCCATATTTGAATGTACAGAATAGATTGGATAATTATGGGGTTTATCCTGGCTGCTTACCATATATTTCATAAGTGTCTCCCTGTACAATCTCCTTTGCTACCAAAAAACAAGAATGGTTGCATATGTCATAATTTTTTGTCAATGTGCCTTGCAACTTTTCTCCCCAAGGCCTTGACAATAGCATTCCATGTTTTGGAGGTATATTAGCCACAAAAAATCCATCACTATACTTTTTGCTGGGATTTCGGCAAGGGTCACACATAAATCCTTAATTAAACCTGAACATATCTCCTTGCTTGAATCAAAAGAGAAAAGGTATTTATATGGTCTGGTTATATCTAAACCAAGTTTCTCCATAATCATCTTTGGCATGAGATTATGTGAAGCACCTAAATCCAACATGACATTGTGAAAAATAAAATCATGAATGTTAAGAATAACATAAAATGGAGGCCCATTACCATTCTGTGAAATTCCCTCAACTTCTAGTCCAAACAACAATATAGGCAGATCATCACTTATATTTACAGTATCTATTCCTTCTTCTATATTTAGTGCCTTTATATCTTGATTTCTATACACGTCCTTTTTCATTAATTTAGTTAGTGGAACATAAATTTTAACCTTTGACAATTCCTTTTCAAGGTTAAAAGAAGGTTGAGTTTTTTCTACCTCTTTCACATTTGTATCTTGCCTTTGATGGGCTTCCTTTGGAGGATCAACCTTGCTTTGACTTGTATAAGGTGTATCAAACTGAATCTTCTTAGGAGGATTTGCTGTAACTTTTATGTTTCTGAGATTATAGTGCTTATGCACTTCCATAATTGCATTTTGATAGCCCTTTTTATAATCATCTAATTCTGTAGGCATAACCTTTGGTTGTGTCAACAAGAACACATATTGATATTATTTTGTTAAGAAAATATCATCCGTTTCTCCTTCACCAACAATATTGATTTGATCTTCTTCTTGTTACTCTACTGTCTCTTGTTCTTCCTCAGCATAATTTTCCTGAAAAGGAGGCCTAATCTGTTTTTGATCTGTTGTGTTTCTTTGCTATTTTTGCTTAATTTTTGGCTGTTGTATTCTAAAATTTGGATCCCCGATATGAGGAATTTCTTGTGGTTCTATTGGTGCAGCTCTATGTGTCAAAGTCATTATTTCCACCACCCTCTCCATAATTTTAACCAAAGTTTCCAACTTTACATCGGATGATGAGGAAGGTTCTTCTTTAATAGTCACTCTATTTTCAAACCTCAACTTAGCTTTCTTGGCCAACATATTAGCCTCTACTCTAACAAAATTTATTTTCATCTCCTCCAAGGTAACTGTATTTCTTTCTCTCAACTGATAGACCATGTTTTCATCAAAACCATATAGATATCAAAGTAAAGCTAACCCTAGTGGAGGCTTTATTTCCGCCGAAATAACATTATAAAGGTTATTGAATCTATCTAAATAGTTTTGCACTGACTCCCCTGGAGCTCTACTTAAAATTTTGTATTCTGCAAGAATTTGAAGTGGATTCTTTTTTACCTCCCAATGAGAAAGTAAAACTTGATGAAATTGATTTAAATTAGCAACACTGCCTGCTGCTAATCCTCTATACCATTTCCTAACTTCATCTGCCAGATTTTGAGAAAACAATCTTACTTGGACATCATCATCATCAACCTCTTCTAGGTTTGAAAAATAATTCATCTTATCAACGTGCTGTAGTGGGACCGATGCCATCGAATTTGGGTATATGTTGTTCATGATTGAGTGGAATAACATTTAGTGGTTGTTTCAAAACCAAAGGAGCATTACGAGCTGCCATAATTGGAATGTGAGGGGCAGATGAAATTACATTTGAGCTTGATGCTGGGGGTGGAAAAGGTGGTGGGGTTGTTATATGTTGAGTTGGTATAGAAGGAGGATGGATCACATATGTAATAGGGACAATAGAAAAGGGAGGAATCAAAGGGAAGGTCAATGATGGAGTATGAGAAAAAATGACAGTTTGCTAAACTCTAAATGGTTTTTTAGCATCATGATTTAACTAAGTTACTAAAATTTAAATATTTTCAAATTGTTGTAAGATGTCCTTATTAGATTCTTAAATAACATGATTTTGTGAAGAAAAATATGATTTCAATATGGTTTCATAAAATAATGTTTCAGGGACAAAAATTTCTAATTTGGTTCTAAAAAGACTATGCTCGGAAGGCAAGTCAAACTCAATATCTTTGACTGTCGCAAGGATTTCAGGGAGTGAGTGGGATCTTGAAAAATGGATATTACTTGCTTGACTCTCTTCAAAGTTATTTTTCTCAATTAACCTTTCAATATAATTCACAATTGTAGGAGGATTAGGATCTGGATGAGATATTGTGTAAATATTTATGGAAGCCAAATTTTCAATGAAGAAGTCAACCTAAAATTTTCCCAATTCATTCATCCTTAGGAACTAGGCTTAAAACTTGTCATATCACAACTTTTAGTGAGGTAGATTTAACTTTTTTCTTCCCAAGTATGGTTGCTATAATGTTAGCACTCCATAGTTTTCCTAGGCTGAAGAGGAAACTGTAGAGGTAACCACAAACCACATTCAAGATTAGAAATTGGCCTTTCCAACCCCAGAGAGGGCTCTCTATATAGATTTCAATCAATCATAGTCTAGGGTTTTAGGCTATGTATGAATATCAAGGAATTGGTTTTAAAATTGTGGTTGCAGAATGAAAGAAAATTCCATTGGGCATGGAGTCATAAAATATTCAGTAATCAATTACAAATAAACAGAGTAGTTGAAACATGGTGAGGTAGTCAAACTTTTCGATCTTACAAAATTGTTGTGGTGTGTATGAGATGAATATAAGGTGATAATCAATTAAATATAAAGAATAATTAAATAAATTTTATATTTAATCTCAGAAGGGAAACATTAAGATTGTTTAAACAAGCGGGAGCATAGTACTATACGTAAATTCAACTCTTAATATTCTTGCAACAATCAAGAACGAACATCCATGTGGTAACTTAGAAGGAAAAGAAAATTACATATAGGAAAACATCACCATTTATTTGACACAAGAATCCTAAAACAATACTGCCTTTGTATTTATGAATTGATTACTTCAAATTAAGGTTCAAAACTTACTATAAAAAAGATATTCTCTTACATTTACAACCCTTTCTAATACCTTTTACAAAATACTTATAAAATCTATTTCGAACTATTTCAGAATTCAAAATAAAATTTATTACAAAATAATATCTACCAAATATTTAGATATTTCAAAAATAGAACTGAATTATAGCAAATCCTGGACTAATTCGGATGTTCTGTTCACTTTTTTAGGAGTGTTGTTGCTAACTGTAGCTATATTTTTGCTTCTATTTGACTGCTCCAAAACTGTAGGTTTTCGGTTTAATTTTACTTAACAATCTCTAATAGTGTATCCCATCATTCTTCACTTGGAAGAGAGAAATTTACCATACTTTGAAGCCTTTCATCTACTTCTGTGTATGTTTGAAAAGTTGGCTTGTTTAGGAACAGGTGATGGACTTCATGTCGAACGTATAGATCATATTGTAGGCCTTCCAAGAAATCTTCTCCACTTATTGTTCCTCTCACTTTGGTGAATTTTCCATCTGTCTGCAACTATATTGCACAACTGGTCTTGATAATTCTCTAATGGAATCATTTTTCCATTAGAGGATTTCAAAGCTGGAAGCCCTTTCTCCTTCAATAAATTAAGCTTTCTGTTAAACCTTTTCACCTCTAGTTCTAACTCTTTGCATTTGTTTTCCAACTGTATCATAATGTTATTTTTCATTAGAACTCTTTTTACTTCCATGATTGTGCCTATTCTATATTGAATCTGGAGTTCTTCGAGCTCATCTTTAGTCTTGGAGTTCAACATATTGATAATTCTGTGTGCTTCTACTGGCCTGTGTTCAATTTCGACTTTTATTTTGTCAACTAGTGCTTTGAAGTATTGTATAAGTTCTTCCTACTCAAATATAATCAGAAATGATGTCCACAACTCTGTAATATTGGAATTAATTTTTTTCCATGTACTTTGTTTAGAGTAAAATTGTGTTTTTAAAGGCTGATTTTCATATTTTTCAATTTGCTATGTCATTTTGAATTTTTTCTGCACTTATGCTAAATATGCATTGTCATCCTTGATTTTCCTCCATTCTTCTCATTGATGATTTCAATCTCTCATTTTCTTAGTTAGTTAATGATAAATATCCCAAATATTTCACTAAATTTTCAAAATAATCTACAATAGATGTTTCTGTCCTTTCTGTTGAATATGTTGCTATTGTTTGTTGTGCTAATGTACTTGTAGCTGCCAACATATCTTTTTCCTTCAAGAGTGCCTCCATGTATTTCTCCATTTTTTGAATTTGAACGTTCTGTTCAACCATCATTCTGAACAAATTTTCCTTGTCTATTTCCAGCTGAGTGATTTCTTTGGTTTGTGGATGCTCTGTGGTCAGGAGCTTGAGCTACTTTCTTAGAGCTTGAATATCATCATTTTTATTTTTTATCTTCTCCTCAGTTTCTTTGATGTCACTAGGATAATATCCTATTTTAATTACTAAATCTTCAAGAGCTTTGGTTCAAGTTTCTTTAGCTAAGGATGACATTCTCTCTATCTTTAGATGTGAATGCATGTTATTCAAAGAGGCCAACAACTTGGAGGCTGCCATGGCTGAACTTGTTAATGTTGAGTATATCATTTCACCAGCTTGTTTGTGCAAGTCAATCTGGTCGATCACATGAATTTCCTTGGTATGAAAAGAAAATACAGAGATTTTTTAGTCCTCTTCACTTTTAGGAACTCGGATTGTAGGTTCCAAGAAGGCTAACTGGAACTATACTCACTCTGTGTCAAGTGCAGAAAACAACTTGTGTTGATTGGTAGAAGTATGCTTCCAAAATTATGCATATATTGTGTCCTTCAATGCTTCATTCTTCTTCTTAATATCTCTATATCTAGCAAAATTTTTTGGTTGTACTGCCATCTGGGATGTAGAAGACACAGGTGGCCCTGTTATCTACTCAACATATGATAATGAAGTGGTGGGAATACCTGCTAAAATAACTATGGCTTGATATTTTGAACCCTTTTCTTCTAATGATTCTTCTTGTACATTTATTATATGAGAACCACTTTTAGTATTAGTATTAGTATTGGAATTAAATTTTAACTTCTTTCTTCTCTTGAAAAAACGAAAGTTTATAGCTTGAGACTATGAATCTGTAGGATACATAATTTCCCTTAATCTCTTAGTTTATTTGTCCTTTGGAATAAGTGTTTGTAGAGATGTTTGGTAGAAAATTTTCTCTTCATCCTCTTATAATGTATTCTTTGTCCACTCCTCTTTATTGACATACTACTTTATTTCTAGTCTAGGTGTATGTGCATAATAGGCGGTCTTTTGCTCAACTCCCAATTTTGAAATTATCCCTAATGGATCATAAGACCATGTGAAACTCAAATTGAATTTCATCTAAGTTTAGTAACTCATCTGCTTATTTTGTTGTTGCTTTGGTGTTGACGATGTAAGGACCAATATGAGCCTTGAGTTTGAATTGTGCTTTCTATTTTCTTGACACAAAATGTGGGTCATCCATATTTAAAATATTCTTGATATATTCCAATGCAAATATTCTTATTAGTACAAAAAATAGCAACCTGTAGCATGGGATTTGAAATCCATATATTCAAATTTATGTATAATTCTAGTAAAGATACCAGTCTCCAACTTTGGTCTGTTATGTAAGATGCAAAATTATTTTTATTTCTGGTGAAGTACTTGGTACAATATTATTGCTAAAAAGGCATAAGGATACATGCAAAAACTGATCTACAAAATTACTAAATGAATATTCCTCTGATTTTTTTTTCACCAAAGAAGTCTAGTGAATTACTAATAGTGGTATTCCCTGCGCATCAAAATTTTGCAACTGAAATTTGAACATGTCTGCTTGATAGAAAAATATTAAATATACAAGGACTAACTGGTCTTTTAATTCACCTTTAACAGTAAATTTTAGAAATTAATCTTGAATAACATCTGATAGAGATTGTCAGGAGTTGAAAATCATTGAGGGCTTCTGACCAATTGAGAATACTGACAAAAATCCTAACACTAATTCATCTACCCATTGATCTGTGGGATAACCTAATTGGCAAGTAACCATATAAATAACTTTCCTTGAAATTTCAGGGAAAATAGAAGCAGAGTATGGGGGATAATTTATGGGCAAATTAGAATTCTCAAGTAGAGAATACTGAAAGGTATGGGCTCGTTGAGAAAATATAAGATTTTAGTATATTTCCATAAGTGGAAAATGGATGTAAAGGAGCTTGGGGATTAATGTGAAGGGCTTGGAAGATAAATTCTGGGGTATTTGAGAATAAGAATTAATTGTTTTGGGAAATTACCGCCTTATGGCTAGGGAGGTACCGAAGATGACACCATGTAATGAAATATGGGAAAACATGAGTCTAGGGAAAAGTAAACTAAGGTAAAAATGACTCCCAAATACTCAATTCATCACTGTTATCTAAAAATTTTTGATTTTCCCTATTATGAAGCTCATATAAATCAAACACACACTGGTTTTCCACTATATTATACCATGTGTCAACCAAAGAAAGTTCATCTAAGATAGGAACATAGGGTAAGACATGACTCTCAACGACCATTTTTTTTCTTCCTTTATGTGATGACATTTTAGGCTATAAAGGAGGCTCAAGCGAAATTACCTGACTGTACTTGATCAATAATAGAAGAGGATGGAGATTGCAGAAGACGCTGGTACCTTGGAATTTTTTTTGGGTCTGGAATTGAACTGATACAATGAAATGGAAAAGGGAGAAATGTTGGGCAGTGCAGGATTTTTGAAACGAGATAGAAAACCATTTAATGAAAAAAATACTATTTTTTGAGCATCATATTTAAAGATGTAAACGCTGGTGGGAATTAATGAGAAATGTCCAGATGAATGTTGGCAGGAAATTTAACGACTAATGATAATGTGACATGGGGGAGGGGCGTGAGGTGACGTGGATGGATGTGGTGGCGACATGTGTGTGAATGGAGCGGGAGCGGGTGATGGTTTTTTGGGGGAGGGGGGAGGGGTTGAATGGTTATTAGTAAAGGAGGGGAGGCCCTTGAAATAAGTGTGGAGCCTCCACGTGGTCCTTGGAGGTTTCCATCAAACCATTTTTCATATCCCCCTCCTCATTAACTATCGAGAGGTATGGGGGGTGGGGTGGGTCCGAACATCGTCTCCCACCGTTGATCCGGGCGGGGTCGATATCATCCATCCAAAAGAGCCAGAGATTTATTATAAAGAGACAAAACATCATGTCCACTCTTATTTACATATTAAAAAAACATTATGCTAATTATTCAATATTAACCATAATCTAAACTGAAAGCAAAATTTTAATTAGTGCGCTCCTTTGGGATTTTTATTTTTTATTCATTTTTATATATTTTTCTTTTCTCCCTTATTTTCTCTCTCTCTCTCTCTCTCTCTCTATATATATATATATATATATATATATATTTCCCCTATTTTTTTTTTCAAAAGAATAAAAAGAACTAAAATAAAAATAAGTTACAATGTCCCTGAGGATAAATATCCAGATAATCATACCTTGATAACTATATTTATAGGACCCTAATAGATTCGACTCCCATCCAATCATCACCAAGAGATCATCTAGAACTCCTTGCTACTTATCTCTTGCCTAGGGTTCTATGCACACTATCATAGAGTCCAATCTTTGGTTAGGGCATCCAAAAACCCCCCAAAAGTATGCTACAATGGTCATCCAATCACTGTGTTCCCTTGTCACCCTTTTTTGTCCTTCTAGGCTTCCAATATGCTATTGTATTTCCCTAAGAAACCACCTCAAGGCACCCTACAACTCTCGGAATAGCTACACCAAGGAGTTTGACACCTGAACAAGGGGTTACACCTTCAGTTTGGGCTGCATTATTTCCTTAGGAGTTACAGCTATGTGAGAGGACCCTTACTAGGTATCTCGGCCTCCCAACATGCCTCCACACATGCTTCTATTTCTTCATCACTTGCGGTCCAAAACAAAATACCTAACCATGGTAAACATCCCTAGAAAACCCTTCAAACTTACCTCTTCTCCTGCGGTCTAGTCAACAAGGAATCCACTGTCTTTTATTACCTTTTCAAGCCTCTACGATGACTGAAACAAGCCTAAGACATCTGCGGTACATAATAGCAAGAAGTTTGCACCTAATCCATGGAGTGACCTCTCCAAAATGGCGCCAAATCATGTGCTTCCTGCGTCCCTTCTCCTTGCTTCAGATCCACTGTCAAATTAAAGCTGAAACATGATATTTGATTCAATTCTTGGATGCTCAAATGATCACATATCACCTCATATTTATACTAAATAAGAGGGCTTCTTCCAACATTATCTTTAGGGCTTTGTACAACGATCTCAAGGCTCAATATCATCAAGCTGACCTAGACTATCATGTGCAAAACCCAACATAACCTTCAAAAATTCATAACTCCATTTCTACAACTGAAAATTGAATGATTCTCGTTGCATTATAATCGTCTCGCCGAGAGCTATCATCCTCATCCATCACATGCCTAAATGTGGTCATGGTTTTGGCCCAAATATCTATGGGTGCAAAACCCCAAGCTTGGGTTCCAAGCCCACAAGCCTACTTGTGGTGATTTTCCCTCCAGTCACAAAACCCTAGGGCTTGGAGTACCTCCCAAGATACACAAAAATCAACACAACTGTCATAATGTATTCCTGCAACATCCTTCCAGGTAGAAAAATAATATGTTAACTAGATAACCAACAATAATTTAAATTATACTTACCTCATCATGATGACCTTCTCATTCAACCAACATCCTCCTAGTCCATCTCCATGCAAATATTCCTTCATGCGACAGAGTGCCAAAGGATCGAACTTGATTACCAAGTTGGAACTTTTTATTCCAGAGATTATACTCGATATTAATCAAGATTTACATATTCTAGAGAAAGTATTAATTCTTTACAAGTCAAATTATTTTCTTTAAACATCATAAAATCATATTAACCATGTTACACGATCCCATACCTATGAAAATTATCCAAGCCTCATTTTCAATATACATTCCTATGCTTCTTATTCCATCATCTAGCTATGATAAAATTGCAACCCGACCCGTTGCATTCCTTCATCCCTTTAAGAGTATTATTTCCATACTATAAGGAAATTATACTAACCTTGTCATGATGATTCTTCCAAGAAACTTCCAGTTCTTCCAAGATCATGATGATCCATCTTAGGATGATGAGAACCTCTAACATAATGTTAGATAATTCATGGATAAACAATATGCAAAATTTTCTATCCTTTTATCCCTAAAGACTAGATGATTTCTACAAAGCAACTTAACCTAGTAGACTATTATTGATGCTACTATCACATGCTTCTCTCTATGATGTTGTGAAAAAAAATATACTTATAATAATGCATACTATCCTAAAGGAAAGACCAAACTTTATAAGGAACATGACAAACATGGTGCCTTCTTCAATAGTAAATATCCTTCACATCTTCTTTCTTCATCTTCTTATCAGGTTCTCCCACGACCTCAGCTACATGAGATTCACTTATTTCCTTTATTTTTTGTTTTTTTGACTTGGAAATTCCCTCTAAAAGTGTCCAAACTCATTGTACTTAAATAATTGAATCTTGGATATGTCGTTCTTCTTGGAATTTCCAAACTTTCCCTTCTTTAGTTTCTTGAATCTAGCTAGAAATGCTTGAGACCGTTCATTCGATCCAATGTCATATTTTACCTTGATCCTAGATTTTTCCAAAATTAATTTAGCCCACAAATCATCAAAGGGAGTTGAATCTTTCTTAGAGTAGATTTTTTTTGCAAAGATACTCCATTCTAGTGGTCATTTTCAAGTCAAAATATGTTTCTCCAAGCCCCTGCAAGTAATCTATTAATTGAGATATATTTATTAGAATGATGACATATCCTCATCCTTTGAATTTATAAGTTTATATAACTTATTCCGTAAATACGTATTTCATCTTGATGTACTCAAAGAGTACAAGTTAAATAGATTTTCATACATAGCCTTGGAAGTTTTCAAATTTGAAATAAATGGAACAAGAGGAACCTTAATGGATTCAACTATGATCCTTTTTGCCCTTACTTTCCCTTTCTTGTATTTTTCTAGATCTTGAGTCTTGTATTTGCTAGGTTTAGTAATTTAGCTATTAAAATTTTCCATTATCTTATGTTCATTAAGTGTTGTTGAAGAATGTAACTAGGTTCGGTCTTCATAAATTGTACTTGAGTCGATCCTTATTGCAATTCTCAAAAGAATATATATATATAAAATATTAGTATTGAATGACTTATTAAAGAATGGGTTTCATGCTTGGGTCATATTTATTTTAGGTCAAAATCCCTATTGTGAACTTCTAGGTTTTATTTTGAGTATATGTATTATTGCAAATTTAAATTGGTCCATATTGGGCTTTTGAATCATGCAATTAGGTCAAGTATTGAGTAAAATATAATTTATGAAGCCTCCACATCAAGTCGGCCTAAAGGTGATCAAGTCAGAATCAACTCATGGATTTCGAATTCATAAGAAGCCTATATATACAATGAAATTGAACTCATTTGAAGACATCAACCTGTAACACATAAATTTGATCTGGAAGCCAGGATTAGGAGAAATTGTGAAATCTTGGAGAAGGAAATTTTTGGTTCGGTTTTTGGCACACTTATAGAGTTGAAGAAAATTGAAATTTTGGCACTACTCTTAGTGCATTCCAAGCTATAGTTTGGGAGATCGAAGTTCTTAAAGTTTTGTTGCTGCAGTTGCTGCCAAGTTGCTACTGCTAAGTGAAGGAGAAGTAGAAGGTGATTCTATTGGATGTTGTTTCTTGGAGAAGTTGTGTTGGGCTTAAATTGAAGTCTCGAAAGCCAGATCGAAGTCTGAAGAAGAAATATTGAATTTCTAGTGCTATTGCTGTTGCCAGATTCGAGAAGGATCACAAGGAAGGATGACTTGGTGTGGATGAAGTCTGGGTCAAGGTATAGAGTCTCAAGAATCACTATTGAAAGGAAGAATTATCTTGACTGGGTTTTCCCCTCGAGGGATATTTTTCCCTCGCTGGTGGCCTACATCTGGTGTCCTTGATCTATGTGTATTTTCTTGATGAACTAATAAGAAAAAATATAAGAATAACACAATAATAACTGAAGAATATCACAATTAAATAATCAAGAAAAAGAGGATCTTTCTGCCTTCCCGATTCTCTAACGTGGTATCAGAGCTTTGGTGAAAGAAGAAGAAAAAGGCAGTCTCAAGGACTTGATCAAGGAAGGAGTTCACTAGAAGAAATAAGTCTTCACTATCTTCAAGAAATATGTATGACACCATCAAGGGAGAGAAAAATCTTGGAGGAGCTTCAAATTATAGGTCCTGGAAGAAAATGATTGACATCATCCTTGAAAAGAACAAGGTCTTAGATCTAGTAAAAAAAAAACGAAAAGACCTATAGAAGAATCAAGTGATGCTGATAAGGTGAAGTACAAAGATTTGGAATCGGTAGTTATGGCTTTGATGGTTGAAGGAATAAAGGTCAATATTGTCCCCTTCATAGAAAATATTTATCATGCTTAGGAAATGTATGAGGCTTTGTCAAAACTATTCACTATCAAGAACATTGGAAAGGTGGCATGCCTAAAGAATGATCTAAGAACTGTTAAGATGAAAAAAGAGGATATTGTTTCCTCTTTCTTGGTGAAAATTGGAAGGATAAGGGATGAGATCATTTCCATTGATGAAATAGTGCCAGATAAAGAACTAGTAATTGTTGGGCCTCAGAAATGTCCCATTTTCATCCACCTTTTCCTTACATTTCATCGTCCTATTAACCCTTGATCATACCATTTCCATCAATATACTTGGGTATTTCCTTATTATTTTCCACTTTATTCATTTTAGTATTATAAGTGAATTAATGATTAAATATTAGAAAATTAATATGCTTTTCATTAATATCTCAAGTATGGATGAGCTTTGTGATTTATAGGAATATGTGAAAGATTATTTCATAAGACTTCTTGAATATTTCCTCCACCATTTCAAGGAAATAATTATTCAAACCCTATTCAAAGGAGAATATCATGGGTAACATATCTTAACTAAAGATTTATGAGAGATATGTGTGAGGATTTAAAGGGATCATATTTTGTAATAATGGAAAATGGTTGAGAGAATAGTGGATCTGTAATTATGAGAAGCTTATATCCTTTTCAAAGGAAATTCATGTATAAAAGAGAGTGTTGTCTCTTCACGAGGGGGTGATTATTGAGTAATTCTGAGAGAGGATTTCTCATGTGATTCTTAGGAGAGAATTCTTAAGTGTAGATTAGGTGAAAGGAGAGAAAGTCATTATTAGTGGTAATTAAGTTATAGCCAGTTATGATTATAATACATATTTTGTAATATTTCATTGTTATATTTTCCATTTGTCATAGTGTGATATGATTCTTCCATTGTATTGTGAGCTTACAACTATTGTCTTGTTGCTCTTCATATGTTGTTTTCCTTATGCAATTTCCCGCTTTCTTATTTAACTCATTTCATGCTATTTACTTTCAGTCAAGTAATTTATATTATATTAATCACACTTCAGTCCTGCATATATTTCGAGTGTGTTTCGTAAGTCTGCGATCCTCACATTGACAATTAAACGATTGGGCAAGTACTACAATGAAATTAATTAACGACCATATTGTCGCCCAACATTTTGGCGCCGTTTCCGGGGAAGCAGTCAAATAGCATACCACACTAATACCTGGTTTTAAGTAATTTCATTTTTTTCTTGCTGTAAAAGAATAGGGTATTGAAAATGAAAGGTAAGAACCTACGTAACCAGCAAGTCAAATGCTTGCTCAACAACCCGCTTTTCGGAAAATGCACTAGTGTTAGTTGTTGGTATTTTCTATGCATATATTTTGTTGATTGCCTTGAAATAAAAAGATGTTCCTTGGTTGATCTCTTCTTTTCAGGCAAGTGTGAATTTCAATTTCCGCAATTTCAATTTCTGCAAGTGTGAATTTGAATTTTTGCAAGTGTGTGTTTTCTGCAACTGTGAAGAGTAATTATTTTCTATTTCAGTATAAGTGTTTGATTTTTTGTTGCAATTTGTGATTTTTAGCAATTAGTTTATTTTCATTACGATTTTAGTTTTGGGTGCCATTAGAACCTCTCTATTAACCCATGTATGTAAGATGGTTTTGTGATGAGTATTAGCTTGGAACAACTCACTCAGATCCTTGAAAAAGTCGGGATCTCCTCTTCCCACGAAGAGGAGATCTTGAAAATAGCTAAGAGCTTAATTACTCCTTTAGCAATGAATGAAGATTCAACATCCAGAGATTCCTACGCATTTGAGGGCTAACAATTCTTCCAATAGAAGATCGAGGAAGATGAAGAAGAGTTGCAACATGATCTGAGTGGGGGAAATCGCGCCTATCAAATATTTATCAAATAATGGTTCCAAGTAAATACTCGATTAGATCATTCTTTTTGTTTTTATTTAGATAGTTTCCAGTACAACAATTAGATTTATTTATTTCTGCATATTTTTATTTTTCATTCACAAAATCGACAATGAAAATATTGGTAATACTGTTGCGTGGATGGTTACATTGGCTATTTGAGTACATGTAACTAATTCCTAATTTTTAATTAGCATAGAATAGGTAGGGATAACGAACAAAATACCGTCTTCTTTAGAATAAGTATGCTCTCCTCCGTGCCTTGTGTGATCGCGAGGATCAGAAATTAAGATGCCTCTAACGTTTTCAGAAATAATTTTTATTATCGGCGATAAAACAAATTTTTCTAATGTATTTTTCATTTACGATTTGTTTCCATTTTCTCACAAATTATTTTGCTAAATAAAATTTTCATATTTTTTTGATTCTTCCTTTAATGTTTTTTTACCAATCCAAATTTAACTTTTGTACATCTCACCTCTACTCAGCTCTAGAACACCAATCCTCCTATGATAAGGCAGTACCTCCATTATTAATAAGAGCAGTATCCTTTTGTGTTCTAAAGATACCAACCCACTTCCAGATCTAAAGTGAACAGATTCACCAATGTGGAAAAGTCAGCTATCATTGAACCAATAGCAGCAACAACTTATTATTCTTTGGTATCCACGCTGTCTCCTGAAGAATGCACTTGTGTGAGGGAGAACTTCATAGAAGGATGGCGAGCTTCTTATGAAGGAAAGATGGAGGGTCTGTTCATAATAGAAGAGATGGAAGAGCGATAAATCTATCTGGTCCTCCAGCTCTTTGCTTTCTGAGTAATCGGAAGTGCTAAGAGGGCTTGGCAGGGATAACCCTCCTGGGGCTACATAAGTGACTTTCTTGTCTCGTCTAAATGTAAAATATAGAATCAACGCTATATACATACCAATGAATGGAAATACCAATATTGATATAAATATCACACCTATTTTAGATAGACTGTTATGGAGTAACCATTATACAAATACGTCGGCCAAATAGTAGAGGTTGATGCCAATGATACACCATCAGATTACCCAAGTAAAAACCGTAACCCCCAACGCACAAAGAGAAACGACAGTTTATAAAAGCTTTTTCAACACGTTCTCAATCATTATGAAAATAAATTTTCCTTGTGCAAGCTGGTAGCGACTTACTGTCATTGAGTTCCTGTGAGGACCCATACTTACGTCACTACTAGTGAAATTCAACAACTAAATCATTGAAAATGGTAATAAAAAGGATAATATCATCTGGAGGGAAAAAATGGAGCGGAAAATAGGTTTGGTCAACTCTAAAGGCCCATGATACATGGAGAATCGAGCATCGACCCTTGCAGTTTGTTTCTCCATCCTTCTTCCTTATTATGACTTCACCCCACCGAACCATTCAACAACTGAGCTATTTATTCGCATTTTTCTTTCAGATGGATGGGGGGAAATTCTTATATCTATCATTTAAATAATAGAAAATAAATCCAATAAGAAAGGAACACAAAGTTTCGTTAAATGAGAAATGAGGATTTCATGATTTAACCCTCTATATCTTCTGTAGATTGCATCATTTCCCAAATTTTCATTATCAGTAATGAAGTTTTCGTGAGATCATTATCACTCGATGTAGATATGTCTTCTACGGATGCCTACCAGCAGGGAAATACTCTGGGCGGCTCTCGGGCTCTGCCTTCGACGCTAAGCCAAAGAGGCATCAACTCCTCCACTGTCACTATAGGTAATAACAATGCTCATCATTTTCAAAACCATATTCAGGTCCTATTGTAATCAGAGCAACCTCCCTTGTCTGCATGGTTTCTACTGCCTTGTCAAGACCAAAAATCACTTGTTTTTCATCCACTACAATTTGAGAAGGTTCTTCATCTGCATATCTTTTCTTTTCAAAGATCACGCCATCTTGCAACTTAGCAGAATACCTAATCTGAACTACCGTACCATCACTTGGTTTATCATACCCACATTATAAAATCCCATAGTAATGCACTATTAATTCATCTTTATTTTCTGGCGTTTCCTACCTTATGCCGACCTTTAGAATATTTTTCTTCAAACCTAAGTTTTTTAAATCCTTCTCCTGCCTTACAACATGGGGTGGAGCGGATTCGAACTCCTCGCCTAGTTCATCTTCTACTTCCGCTGCATCAGAGGGATCGAGATCTTCGTCTAGTGTCATTGATTTTTCCTTCAAAGGAGACTGTAAAGAATACAAAATCTCCCATACATGCAAGTGTGAAGGAATGCGATGGATTGATCGAGCTGGCTCTCGAGAAAAAGGAAGTCGCCAGGCTTGCAGTTCCATGGCACTATTCAACTCACCATCCACAAAGAGCAACATAGCCAGCAGTTTTGAATTATGATAGGAGACCACACTATAGCTCTTTCTCCTTCAAATATTATGCATCTCGCCTGTGAAAGAAAAGGCTTTGTTCAAATATCCAGTAGAACGATACAGGTTTTTTCTGAGTGCCAAACACATATCTGCATTATTTTGAATTCATGTGTGTTTTGTTGGTGTTCATTGTCGTGACGAAAATTTTGAGGAGTGGAGCTACAATGCTTCTTTGGTGGAGTCATGCCAGTGGCTAAAGAAGTAGTTCATGGACCAATTCATGGAGAGTAGTGTCATGAATCCTAGTTCTGGTGCTTTAATTTTGAGATGATAACTGCAACCTAATGTCGATCCACGTGAAGCCTCTGATTAAAATCAATATTGGTGCAGTGAGGCGTCTGATAGTAGTATATTTTTGTTTGTTTTTTTGGATCAATGCTTTCGACCACAGGGAGAAAGTTGTGCAACAAAACACATGAAATTTCCATCGAGAGGTGCGTCAGGCTAGTTTGACCAGGTGGAGTGTTGGCATTTACATTGTGACAAAACTACTTTGGAAAAGGTCACTTCTTATATATTATTTGTAATGTGGCGATGAGCCTTAATTTTTGTTTTTTAAATATGGTTTGAGAGTTAAAAATAAAATTAAAATAATAATAATAATAATAATAATAAAAATAAAAATAAAAGAAAAAAATTAAAAATAAATAAATAAATAACTGAATAAAACTTAAAAACAAAAGAAAAAACAAAAAAAAATCGCAAATGGACATCTCATAATTCCTGAAAACGATTTAGGCTAATTGGTTTCTTGGTATTAAGTCAAAGGAATTTGCGAGCAACAACAACGGGTAAATGCACTTCATTTTATTTGGTTGCTAGCATTCATACTCATTTCTACATTTCATGTTTTTTAAAATATTCTCACAAATTTCATGCAGTATTCGTATTAAGTTTTTACAGGTACGCAGAGGATCCAATTTTGTGCAGAAGTGCTCTTTCGAAATCACAATAAAACCTGCATCCTTGGAAACTTGGAGGCACTAATTATTCACTGCACATATCATGACATTTTCCGCTACACAAAAACCCTTTTGCGTCATGATATGTTTACTCACATTTTTCCTTCCAAGCACCTAAATCATCCTTGTGTTGCGGCCCATCTTCCATTTCCTTATCCTTCATGACTTCATACACACCTATTTTTTTGAACTGCATACATCATCTCCTTCTTATTTTTCAGTTCATTTTTCCTTGTCAATAAAAATCCCAAGCTCCCTATCCATGATTACATTGCCCTACCATATACATTGCCTGATTGTGAGATCTTTTTATTATAGTCCTACCAATATTTTTGATTAAAATTATGTTGATCGATGTGGGATTCCTTAAGGCCCACCTTTCAACAAGTATTGCCCCATCGAACTCAACACCTTATCTGTGATATAGACTAGAGTTCCTTTTGAGTCAATAGAGGCTTGCATGCCTTGATGGAAAGTCCTCTCGCTGAAAATCATGGGAATACATCAATGTCCCTTGATCGTCGGATCTTGCAAGTGGCTTGACATCAGCCTTTCCATTCGCACTTTGCGAGATGTGCTCTGGTACCTTGGCACTCATTGACATCAATGGTGAGTTGCCTCGCATTGGTTAATGAATTTCATCAATGGTTGGTAATCCAGTGATTTCCCTTTGTGCTTGACATCGACACATTCATTCGCATGATTGGAATTGTGCCATCGAGTTTCGTAGCAGGTGAAGACTATACATTCCTTTTCATGAACCCATCAGCAGTTAGAACAACATGACTTCCGCCATATCATCGTACTACAGTTCCACTTTCCACCTTCCACATTTTCCATGATTCCACAACAACAGTTCATATTCCTTCACTACCCATGATCCAGTTACAGCCGTAGCAGCATTCACAGTTACATTTCTCTGATCTTGCAGCAGTGACATCTTCTGTGATCCAGCACTAGCATCAACCATATTCCTCTTTCATAGTTCATTATCACACTTGGGTAAGTGGAGGTATGTGGTTTTCTAACCTTTAATCATGTAATTCCTTAACTACTAGAACTGAGTAACTTTGGAAAATTCCCTCACCCTGCTCCATTTTCCTATGACCAGCTGCATGGAGACATGCAACAAGTTTCGTTGGGGGGGAGGAGAAACTATATTCATTACCAAAATTTCTTTTCCAATGGTACTTTGATTGTACTTTTTTGCCTACACATTGATACACATGTTGGCATGATTCCTACATATAAACAAAGGCTTTCTTATGCACATTAATTTCTTATCATTTCCAGTGAATGTATGGTTAAAATTATTATTACAGCAAGAAGAAAAATGAAATGGATGTTGTTAACACAAGAACCAACATTCTTTATATTCATGGTTGTCACACAAGAACCAACCATAAGAAATGTCAGCTAAATTGTTTCTCATGTATTTCTCATCTTGGAAAGATTCCCTATTAGAAAAACATCATTACTCAAAGCCACATATCGAATGCCAAAATTTCTTAAGAAGATCCATGCAAGGTTACATGGGGACATGTAAAAAGTTCAATTGGGGAGTATGTTGGGCCTCAGAAATGTCCCATTTTCATCCACCTTTTACTTACATTTCATTGTCTTATTAACCCTTCATCATACCATTTCCATCAATATACTTGGGTATTTCCTTATTATTTTCCACTTTTTTCATTTTAGTATTATAAGTGAATTAATGATTAAATATTAGAAAATTAATATTATTTTCATTAATATCTCAAGTATGGATGAGCTTTGTGATTTATAGGAATATGTGAAAGATTATTTCAAAAGACTTCTCGAATATTTCCTCCACCATTTCAAGGAAATAATTATTCAGAACCTATTCAAAGGAGAAGATCATGGCTAACATATCTTATCTAAATATTTATGAGAGATATGTGTGAGGATTTAAAGGGATCATATTTTGTAATAATGGAAAATGGTTGAGAGAATAGTGGATCTGTAATTATGAGAAGCATATATACTTTTCAAAGGAAATTCATGTATAAAAGAGAGTGCTCTCTCTTCATGAGGGTGTGATTATTGAGTAATTTTGAGAGAGGATTTCTTAGGTGATTCTTAGGAGAGAATTATTAAGTGTAGATTAGGTGAAAGGAGAGGAAGTCATTATTAGTGGTAATTAAGTTATAGTCAGTTATGATTAGAATAATGATTTTGTAATATTTCATTGTTATGTTTTCCATTTATCATCGTGTGGTATGATTCTTCCATTGTATTGTGAGCTTACAACTATTGTCTCGTTGCTCTTCATATGTTGTTTTCTGTATGCAATTTCCTGCTTTCTTAGTTAACTCATTTCATGCTATTTACTTTTAGTCAAGAAATTTAGATTAGCTTAATCACACTTCAGTCCTGCATATATTTCGAGTGTGTTTCGTAAGTCTGCGATCCTCGGATTGACAATTAAATGATTGGGCAAGTACTACAACACAATTAATTAACGACCATATTTTCACCCAACAGTAATTATAGCCATTCTGAGACTACCATCTTCTTGGAGTTCCTTTGCCTCAACCCTCAACAGTTGGAAAGAAACACCTAGCTTTGAAGAGCTATGGACAACATGCAGTCAAGATGAGTTAAGGGTCTCGATGGTAACAAAATATGAAGAATGATCAAATGATTATGTTTCTAATAATAAAGAAAGATTCAAGAAGAAAGGGTCAAAGAAGAAGGTTGACATGTCCAAGATCGAGTGTTATCAATGTCACAATATGGGACACTATAGAAGTGATTGTCCTAACAACCCTAGGAAGAGGAAGATAGATAAAGATCATGCAAACATGGCTAAAGAGACATCATCCTTGAATAAAGAAAATACTAAAGAAGAACTAAGGAACTTGCACTACTAAAGCCACTTCCATCTTATGTTTCATTTGTATATTTTATGTAGTATAGGTTTAACATATTCTTGGAAATATATTTCTTTGTTTTATAAGTTTTAGGTTTTCCCTCAAGCTTGGGAGGAAGCTCACATCAATTCCTCAAGATAAGTATCTCATTCCCCTATTTGTCTTCATGTACTTGTTTAATATTTTGTTTATATTATGTACTAATCACTTTTCTACCTCTATTCCTTGTCTAGAAATCAATCTGGTGAATGTCCAAGAATCATGGAGAAGGCTCAAAAAACAAGGCCACACAAGTCAAAAGGTTTTTCAAAGAATAAAAGGCATGTATTGAAATGTATAGTCTTATTACTCTTTTTGAAATATCTATTTCATATGTTACTAACAGTAGATATGTCTAGCACTACTGAATCCTAAAAGGATTCTTGTTTGGGATGACTCATCACTTGATTATTCTACCCACCTTATACACCTCAAATTTCTTGTATATAACCTTAAGGAGTTTCTCTAGAAAATCCTAACCTAATGGTATGTTGTTGACATGTGAAACCCTAAAAATATTTAGGGCTATTTTTGAAAATTGATATCCTGATTAATGTTTTCATAATGTCGAGTTTGGGATTTTGATAAGATCATGGAAGCTCTAAACTTGTTGAAGTTAATATGATGTTGTTCGAAATCTCGAACCTTGAAGTTTGATATAATAAGGATGTGCTTTGACAATGGACTGAAACCTTGGGTTTTAGTTAGGTCTATAGGCTAAATCCCTGTTATGTAAAGTCCTAGGAGTGAAACCCTAGGTATATGTTCTCTTGAATGAATCCCTAGCCTAGTCTAGGTCAATGTGTGTCACATGTATAAATGTTGACTAATGATGATCTACTAGATATGCATGTTGAACTATTTTCTAATGATATTAAGAAACTAGGGCTTGGAAACAAACCATGGTCAATTTTGAAAATATATAGGATGATGATTGAAAAGTCTAGGATCTATAAATGAAACCTAGCAATGATTAAATTCTCTAATTTTTTTTGTACTAGGAGAATCGTTATCGTACTCGCGTGACACAGGGTCGAATCCCGCTGCATACCACTATACTCCTAGAAGGAACCGTCGCGCCCATCATGAGGACCCTAGGGTAATCCGAGATTCAAACTCGTGACTTGCACAATGGAACGAACACCTTAGAAAGTGTCTGCTGGCCACAAGACCAAACCCTGACAAGCTCTCTAGTATGTATGTTGATATGATAAATACTGAGAATTTATAGATTATGAATCTAGGGTTTAAATCAAAACCTAGTGGTTGTCACTTATGATGTGTTTATTGAATTTTAGGATGTATATTCAACCCTAGTAGAAGCTCTTCATGATATAATTTTATAATTGATTTGAAATCTAGAGTCTGCAACTAACTCTAGTGAAATGTAATAATGTTCGAGTTGTGATTAATCTTGATTGACTTTATTATATGAAATCTAGGATGTGTATGAATCCCTAGTGAAAGGTATATCATGTGAATTTTAATATTGTTAGATACCTTGTATATTGGTTCTAGGGTTTGCTATATGTTGTAGCAAGGTATGTTATACCTTTGGAAGTAACATTGAAACCCTAGATAAGAATGAAATACATTGTGAAGTAGTCTAGTGTTTATGATAAAAGTCCATAACATAAATGTTGAAGAGTATATGTCTCTTGTTTGGGTATATGATATGTATACAGTTGGAAATTATTCCATGAATATGATATGGATAAATTTATGCTTCTATAGTTTCGGTTGTACTTGCTGTTTAAATTTTTTCAAGTACATCATAAAGATGAGAAGATGATGAGTATGATGAAAAGGATGGAAGCCATGAAATATTCTCCAACACATAAAGAAGAAGTTAGATCTCCCTACATTAAGAGGGAGCCTGGATAGAAGTTGATCTCCCTAGATTAAGAGGGAGCCTGCATAAAAATGGTTATGATTCTCTACTTCATGTATCATGCACTAGACCAGGACTAAGAATCGTAAGTATTAGTGAAGTCTATGAGTAAAGAATCATAGTCATGATTGGAGAATATATTATGGAAAGACATGTTGCCACATGTAAAGTAGGACGAGGAATATTCTCTTGAAAGATTCTATTGATAGTCCTATTGGAATTAGTTGAAGGGAAACATCGAAACCCCATAGTTTGTTTATGCATTTACAATTATTGATGATTGGGGTTTGTGTTTGCACATGTGAATCTCTCGAAGGACTTGATAGCATGCTGCTTACTAATAAGTTTGATTGGGAGAGATTGGTTGTTCTTGATCAATTGGATCAAGTGTGTTGTGGTTTTCTGAGTGAAGCATTGTCAGAGGCTTTGTGAGTGAAGGCTTGCGTGAAAATTTTATGTTGAGGTTTTGTGAGTGAAGCATTGCCTGGAAAGACATCACATCAACACTTTGTATTGATGTATGGTTGAGATCAGGTAAAATTTTAAGGATGGAAAATTATCTTGAAGTTTAAAAACATTGGCGAATTTCACTAGTCCCTAATATGCAAACTATAAAATGTTTATTGATATATTTTTAAAATTATTCAAATTTATAATGATTTTATATATAGTCTCTATACAATGTTAGGGATTTTTAAGGTAATATAATTTTATATTGCAAAAATTGGGCAAATCATTTTTAGAAAAAACAGAAGTTGGCAAATCTTTTTTTCGGAAAAATCATGGAAAATTAGCCCACCTGCGAATATTAGCCCCTAAAATTTTCCATGGTTGGGAGGGTGGAATCGAGTGGATATGCATCTAGTTCCCTGGGTTGATGGTTAGTAAGTAAGAATGATGGTACCTATAGAGGCTGAAATCTTTAGTCCATCTTAGTCCCACTTGGATAGATTTCCTTGGTTAGGAATCTAGTCAATGGAATTGCGGTGCCTAAAGTGTTGAGTGACCAATGGATAGAGTTCCCTGGTCAGGAATCTATTCCATGACATTTAAGTGTCGAAAATTCTTCATGGTTTATATAGTTGAGATCTACCTTATACTATTGAGTTATGAATACCTCCCTAGTTAAGAGGGAGTGTTGAAGAATGTAACCAGGTTCGATATTTATAAATTGTACTTGAGTCAATACTTATTGTAATTGTTAAAAGAATAAAGAAAATAAATTTATATAATTATTGAATGAATTATTAAAGCATGGGTTTGATGCTTAGGTCATATTTATTTTAGGTCAAAGTACCTATTGTGGACTTCTACGTTTTATTCTAGTTATATAGGATTATTGTAGATTTAAATTGATCCATATTGGGCTTTTGAGTCATGCAATTAGGTAAAGTATTGAGTAAAATATAATTTATGAAGCCTCCATATCAAGTCAGACTAAAGGTGATAAATTCAGCCTCAACCCATGGGATTCAAATTGATCAGAAGCCTATATATACAATGCAATCAAACTCATTTGAAGACATCAATCTGCAACATAGAAATTCGATCCAGAAGCTGAGATAAGGAGAAATTGTGAAATCTTGGAGAAGGAATTTTTGGGTCCAGTTTTTGGAACACTTATAGAGTTGAATAAAATCGAAATTTTGGCACTACTCTCACTGAATTACAAGCTATAGTTTGGGAGATAAAACTTCTCAAAGTTTTGTTGCTACAGTTGCTTCCAAGTTGCTTCTGCTAAGTGAATGAGAAGTAGAATGTGATTCTGTTGGATGCTATTTCTTGGAGAAGTTGTATTGGGCCTAAATCAAAGTCTTGGAAGCTATATCGAAGTCTCTACCTCAAGATAGAAGCATCAAGAAGCAAGATTTAAGTTCTAGTGTTGTTGTTGCTGCTGCTAGATTCAGGAAGGATCACAAGGAAGGGTGACTTGGTGTGGAGGAAGTTCGGGTCAAGGTCTAGAGTTTCAAGAATCACTATTGAAAGGAATAACTATCTGGACTGGGTTTTACCCTCGAGGGGGGTTTTCCCCTAGATAATGACCTACATATGGTGTCTACGATCTATGTGTATTTGCTTTGATATTTTCTTGATGAACTAATAAGAACAAAGATAAGAAGAGCACAATAATAACTGAAGAAGATCACAAGTAAATAATCAAGAACAAGAGGATATTTCTGCCTTTCTGATTCTATAACAATTTCGAGGTTAATCCTTTTCTTCCATGCTAGGAAATTTGATGCTCCAACGAGTTTATTTCTCTCTTTGCAGGAAGAACCCATATGACTTGTAGAATCATACATGGAGTAATAATATGATACTTACATGATAACAAAGATTATCCTTTTCCTTGATGATGTCTCCAACCTTCTTGACACCTTCAAGATATTTGAAGAGACTTCAATAATTTCCTTGAAAAATGTTCCCTAGGATTCCTCCAACAATAACTTTCAAGAGTGATGAATGATACCAAGATCCTTTGATGATTCATTCAAAGAGGTCTAACAATGAGTCTTCAAATAGGTACTTTTCCCAAGAGACAACCTTCTTGTAGTCTTCCTCTTTAAGGCTTCTTCAGATGAGACCTTTCTTCTAGATCAATAGATATCCTTTTTACTTCCCCTTGAAAAGAAAACCCTTCCTTGTGTTCAAAAGATGATCCTTCCAGCTGCCTTCTTGTTCACCTTAGCTCTAATGTGATGTTGGAAAAATGCAAAGTGGCGGCTATTAATTCTTATTTTCCTTAACCTTAATATTTTCTTGTGAACTTAGTTAGTCTTATTTTTGTTCTTTAGTTATACATTTTCATCAAATAGATATCAAGAACGAAATAGTAACAACAAAAGACACAAAAAATAGGCTCTCAACCAGGGAAAAACCCATCCAACGGGAAAACCTGGAAAACTTTTCTCTTCTTAAAGAATCTACTTCAAATGAGACAAAAAAGACCCAAACCTTGCACCAATTCCTCCTCAAAGTACCAAGTCATTACTTCCAACAAGTCCTTCATTTATGTAGCACCAACCAACTTGAAACTATAGCTTCGACCTACCAGCTTCAATACTATAACTTGCCCTGCAATTTTGACCTTGTAGCAGCTGCAAAGAAACCCTAATACAACTCTTTGGGAAATCATCCTTGAGAAAAAGAGCCTTTCTCCAGGGTTAACTAGGTCAAACAAAATACTCGCTCTCCCTGCAACCTGATGCTGTACCTAGAACTTGGTTCTCTAATTTCGACCTTTCTAGGAAGCTGAAGAAACCCTGGATTTCACATGTGTGAGAGAGATAGAGCCCAAAAACAAATATTTTTTGTTCTCCTTGGATTCCTCTTGCCTTCTA
Organism: Pinus albicaulis; assembly: GCA_034641835.2. NCBI lineage: Eukaryota > Viridiplantae > Streptophyta > Pinopsida > Pinales > Pinaceae > Pinus > Pinus albicaulis. Next base: position 409,702,287 of record CM076569.1, on the reverse strand, counting down.
GACCTTCACTCTTATTTTTCTACTTCTCCTAGCTATAGATAAATCTTATTCTTGTAAGATCTAACTTATTGGTGAGTGAGTGCCAAATGAGGTCTAACAACTCCTTTATATAGCCTTCCCAAGGGGCCAAATTACCTCCTTAAGGCTTAATTGTAGCTGCCAAGGTCAACTTGTAATTTTATAGTTTCCAAGACTTTCTAGACTAAAAAATAATTATTTTTCCAATTATAGTTTGCTCGAAAGGGTCTTATAAGCATGATGCTGACTCCTTGGACTCATGACAATAATTCCTAATACCTAAAAAACCCTAGAAGCACGAAGAACAAGGTTTTACCTAGAAGAACTTCAATAGAGAGCATGAAGGGCCATGCTTTAAAATAAAACTTTTTCTTTTTCTTATTTCTTTTGTTACATAGGCACATATTGAAATGAGTACAAAAACACTTATGAAGACCGAAACTAGTTACATTTCTAACATGGGAAGGGTTCTTGAAACCATTATATGACAGTGTTATTTCTGGGTTATTTGTAATGGAAGAGATAATGTGTTAATCGATGTAGTAATCATATTTCAGTAAGGAATAACATGTTGAGTGCCATATGGTAATTCTTCTACATGTTGGGATTTTATATGATCATTTAAATGGAAATGAGTAATTACCTTTGATGAAAAAAATATAGATCCTCCTACAACAGTCCTAATCTCAAAATTTTTTCTAAAACCACTCACTAAAGAAAATGAAAAACTCAGAAAACACAGTGCCATTTGGAAGAAATTTGAGAAGAAATATTACAGTGGTATCAGAGCATGAACTTGGCTAGTTGTGGGGAAGCCAACAAGATCATAGAAGGGTTGGGAATTCATGCATAGTGATTATTGGAATGATAGTAAAACCAATGAGGTGTGGGAATATACATGAATTCCTGGACGAGATCCACAGGAACAATGAGATGTTGGCCCAATTGAGGAAGATGATGGAGCAATACCATCTTCACCCTCATGATAGAGACACTGGTGGTGCACATGCCATGAGGGTGAAGCCATTTAAATCATGTGGGGAAAGTTGATAAAATCAGGGAACTACACCTCATCAAAAGGAGTGGACAAGAGAGGAATAGTTAGAGGATGAGACTAGGAGGCACTTATGCTGGTGTAGACTTGGCTTTAGATATCAAAAGCTCAAGGAGGATATTCAACATTGGGTTGTTGGTACATAGGAGGAGCACATAGATATAACCAAAGTGAAGTAAGAGTCACTGTTGTTGGAGATTCCTTTGATAATTTTGTTTTACACCTTGGGGGAGAGAGTAGAGCATACACCCATAGGACCATCCATTGATGAGGTGCCATCCGTTGTTGAGATGTACCCGAGTTTTCAAGTGATAACAACCCACAACATATTGTTTAGGTGCCAAGAGACATATCCACCATTTATGAGGTGTTAAGAGACATATCCATTAATGAGGTGTCGATAGATATAGAGGGATCCAAAACTGTGACAAATATTTTTGACGATCACCACTGACAACAGATTCGAAAACTTAGGGTCAACCTTCTAATGTTGGGGAAGAAGGCTAAGAAAACCCGGGAGGGCATTCTACAAAAAAATGTGGAGATGGAGGGCATGAGAGTGGTTTGTGCCAAGTTGACTCATGTTGGGGAATGGTTTAATTCCCTAATGGTACAACTAGAGGAGTACACATTGGAGCATCAAAGCAGCTCTCTTCAGGCATACATAGATGGGGCTTGCAGAACTATTAGGTTACATTTGCACATTGGACAGAGAGAGGAAGATTTACCTAGTCATATCTCATGTGTTTATTAGGACATTGAGATGAGGTGACATGCGTTATGCTGGGCGCAACATTCACATGTTGAGGTTGTTGCATGTACAGGTACACATGCATTCTATCCTGCCTTTGGGGCTGGATAGTGAGAGTCTCTGAGTTGATGCCCGATGTTGTGGGCTAGACTTATGGAGATGATCTTAGTCCAGAGTGATACTCAACATGGGATCTCAAACATTGAGGATACTAGAGGTCCAGGTTGGCATTGGGATCCAAGTGGGGCTTCCTATTAGATACTACATATGTGATTTGGCTATTGCCCTAGTGAGATAATTGAACTAGTGACTAAGCACATACATTCCTTATGGGAGTTCCAATCGGTGCCAATGATCAGGAAGTTTGTGAATAGAATCTATGGGTTTTCCCGACATGTTGGTTGTGCATGGGGTTGCAGGATGAGTAGCATACTCTGGCGAGAGCTTTTTAGAGGAGGTTGTATCGACAGACCATCAGAAAAGGCATTGTATGGAGGCGATGCTCTCCCATCGATGTATTGGCCACAAAGGCTACCAAGCATAGGCACAATAGTGATATTTCTACTTAGCATGTGCAAAGATATACCACTCATATCTACCAGGATAGATGAGGTGATATGAATCTCATCATAGTGGGTTCACTAGCAGGATGGAAAATGCATTGGTGCATATGGGATACTAGATGGTACAAAGTGGTACGATAGTGAGTGTTGTTATGTAGTGGTGCTCAAAGTTATACCATGGAGTTCAGTGCTATGCATAGGAGTGTAGGGGCACATTTTTGTGTACAAAAAAGTATGATGATGCACTGCATGTTGTTGGAGTGTTCCCTTCGAGGAGATATCCTAGGGGGTAAAAATGACTTACCCTTGGGTTTAGAACTGCTAGGTTTGGAGAGTGGGTTGGTCACAGTGATGACCATGAGCTTCCATATGAGTGCTTGGATATACCCATTGGAGACCACACATTTATCATTCTCTAGGATTGTACATTGACAAAGGGGAATTGGGTATTGTATCTTGATGCTCTTATCATGGGAAACAAGACCTAAGAGGTTCATCTGAGCTAGTTGGACGAGACATAGTGCATCAGGAAGGAGGCTTTCTGTCTGTGGAATATGGTTAGGGTGTGATTTGGAAGGTGAAAACTTAGGGATGGTCTGATCTTCTACATAGGTATTATGTGCTCCACCCTTGAGCCCACACTTAGGGAGAAGCACAACCTCTTTTGGGTGAGACACTTTGAGGACTCTCAGGGGCATATATGGTGGTTGGTGGACCTTTCTAGCAGTCAGATGCTTAGACTCCAGGAAATATTGGGGAGCACCTTCAAGAGGCAGGATACCATATCCTATTGTGTGGTATGGCAGGCACATGGCAGTTTTGCACAAACTAGATTGATTCGTGATATAGGGACTCCATAGACTGATCTCATGTAGGGACATGAGACGTGGTATTGGTTGGTCCCAATAGTTGTCAGGAATATCCCGCAACTGATTTGGTTACGGGATATAGGGATTTAGTTGGTTGATTTAGTCACTTTATTTCATGATGAGCATGATTAGAGCAAAGAGTAAACCAACTCACTCTTGGCTTGTGATGCGGGTGAGTGCTGAGGCCTTCCTCGCATGGCAAGGCCAATTTTCCTTGATGCTTCTCTAGATTAGGGTTAGTGTTGGTAGGGTAGGCCTTGATATCATGGAGATGCCTGAGATAGATGTGTTGGGAATTTATAGATATTTTTCCATCAGGTTTGAGGAGAGGGGGGTACAACTTGTGCACCATGGGAAAACAATCATGACCAGAGTTGACAACATGGTGGCACCCTTTTTACTAACATGGGATCCAAAAATCACATGACTTGGAATTTCATCTACCCTTAGGGATGAGCTAGTTTCTATAGGAGAAGATCATGCATATCCTCCATTTTTGGCTTTAGTGATACACTGATGACATGGGGGACTTCACTAGTATGGAAAGATGTCTATCAGGAGGAGATCAAAGGGATAACATGTAGTCGAGGGCTCATCTCCATAGGGATTGGAATACATCTTCAAGAGTCTACTCTTGAAGTGCACAAGATCATTTACACATGAGGGTCGCTTCTCAAGGATTTAATAACTATTTCACATTTTGAGGGTGCTTTGCTTATTATCAATATGCAGAGGGATTCTAATGAATTTATCTTATGGAACAATGAGTGGATAAAAGGAGGCCTTACATGGGTAAGGATGGTTTGGAGCCTTGGTTTCATAGAGTTTATTCAGATGGTGGTGTTATCACTCATAAAATTATGAAACATTTCTTAATAGGGTCATATAGGTCACTCACCAAATGGATAAGGTATCCTAAGCCATTTTAATGTGATATAGGAATTATTTTTTTACATTTTTAACCTATCCTAAGTTTCATGATCACCTCCATTTATGCCATTTCATGTCAAATCAGTCCTCATATGGTGTCAATTGTCATTTCCCATGCATTCAAAATCAAAAGGGTGCATTTGTCAAATTTTCAAATGTTTGTAGCATTTTACATAGGAAAACAACAATTTTCGCTACGAAACTGCCTAATAGTTTCATAGTGAATCTGTTAGAGGCTTAACTAATTTCGCTACGAAAATCCGTTTTATAACCTGTCTTGTTAGAGTTGTATGAGGTGCCATTTTATAATTAAAGGAGTTAAGGTGGAGGTCATTCAAGGTTGTTATGGTAAATTTAAATGTACATAGTCATGCGTGATGTCATCATTACCTTTTTTGGCTTGTATGTGTCATGATTCAAGCTTGAGCTTTCAGTTAAACCATTGAACCTTACCTCAATTAGCCTTTTGTCATATTGCAATTTATCCTTGCATGTAATTCGATCCTTGGAGAGCAGCTTCATCGAGCCAAGTAGGTTGCTGGCAAATTTGAACTTTGTAGGTGTCATCAGCAAGCGAGGCAATGAAGACTATAAAGCACCCATGTCTGTAAGAAGGAAAACAAATAAGGGTGGCCATTGTCACATGTATGAGCCCATGGATATGAATTTACTCAACGAAGACCCTACTGCCATGGAGGTTTTCAGAAGAACTGGCTGCCTGCAATTTTGTCAGAGGTTGTAGGGCTTTCATTTACAGGTTTCAAAGGATTTTTCCACCAGCTTCATAGGAACAAATTCAAAGGTTGGAATTTTGAACCTTACAGTGACACCAGAGAGCATATCATCAGCACAAGAATCCCTAGAGGAGGATAACAGTGGTTTAAAGGTATCAAATTCACAATGCAGGATTGCAAAGAGTTCATCAAGAAAGAACACAGTGAAATTGATTTGACAAATGCTATCCTTAGGAGTTTCATGAAGGAGAATTATGCAAAGTTTTTGATGGTCATTCAAAAGTATTTTACCTGTGAAGGAAGATTTCACATGGTCTACTCCTATCATCTCAGACTTCTTCTGCATTTTGTAGGTAAGAGGTCACTTGACTTGCCTTTTTATTTATAATGAAGTCTATGGAAAATGTCAGATAAGGTTAACATTAAGATAGAAGGAAGTGAGACTTCTCTTTTTCATCATGGTATAATTAAGTTGTTAGTGTTAGAGGAATTGAGGAGGTTAGACAGAGATTTGAATTCCTTCTTGTTCATGAGTGGTTATGAAATTGATGTGGTTACTCCTAAGAAAGCCTCCAAACCTAGAACTACTTCATCACCATTTTTGGCAGAAGAAGTTTAAGAAGAAGATAGATCACCCGCTGCAGAGCCAGTGGACATGAGAACAGAGCCTCTACAAGAGACTGACACACCTCAAATAACACCTACAAAACATAAGCAGACAGTCAACAAGAAAGGCAGCAAGAGAGTCACTAGAAGCAAAACATTAGCTAAAGGAAATTTGGAGGATATCCTGCATGCAATTGACATTGAAGAGTCACCCATTGTGCAAGCTAAAGACAATGAAGATGGAGGAAGAAAGCTGAAGAAAGATAAGACTGCTAAAAAACTAGATTTTGCAGGTGATGATGCTGGTATTATTTTTCAACCTAGGAAGCCAATGACCAGACATGCAAGGAAGGTCATGGAAAGCAAAGAGACTGATAAAATCAATGAAGCTACCTAGCCAACCAGCATCATAGATTTGTCTTCACCAGCAAAGGAGGAACTGGTTATCAAGCAAAGAAAGGGCAAAGAGAAAATGATTGAAAAATTAGAAATAGAAACCCTCAAAGAGTAGATGAAGGAATCAGGTAAAGAGATATCAGTTTTGAGGCTAGAGGAAAAGAAACATAGAGCTGATAAGGTTCAATTTGAAAAAATGAGGAAAATATGGGAATAACAAGCCACACATGTTTCAAAAAACTTGGACAATACAGAAAAGTTGATGAAATGGACTCAACCACTAAGAGGGGAGGTTAAACATGTTAGAAGGATGAAATTGCACTTACAATCCAAAAACATAGCATTAAAAGACCAAGTGGAAGATCTTCAGGAGCAACTAGATTTGATTCAAATGGAGTTAGAAAAGAAAGAGTTGAAGATGACAGTGGCAGAAGAGCCCATCATCCAATTGATTGTAAATGAAGATGAAACACCACAGGAGTAAAAAATTGAGATGGAATATGTTTGATGAGGTTCATAACATGTAGAGAACGCAAATTTTGTAGTTGGAGAACAATTTTTGAAGACAATCTTGAACTTAGCAAATTCTGGTTTTTTGGCCAGTTTCGTAGCGTACCTCAGGCTTGAAGCCATAAATACACTACAAAAAGTTCTGTAGGCGCATTTTTACCTTAAACTCAGTTTTTTCAAGTTTTATGAAGGGAGATTGACTGTTTGTAAGGTGTCTTGGCATAATAAAGGTGTTGGAACAACAAAGGAGTCAAAGAGATACATGGAAAAGGAAGTTTTCATACACTACTAAAACTCGCTACGAAACTGCCTAAACTGCCCTATTTCGTAGCGAGGAGATTTTGAAGAATTTTGAGCATCTCAACAACACATTTGCAAGCTGGAGACCTCCAACATGTTAGTGGACCATACCAGTAGAGATTCATGGCTCAAAAGGAGTGGCACATAGCCAACTCATCAGTCAAAACAATGTTTAAAGTGAAGGTCATCCATCCCTAAAAAGTAGGATTATGTTCCACAGATCTAGGGGTGTTTTGAAGATGTAAAGTGGTGGTGAATTATGGCGATTTGTCCTTCGAGCATGTGAAATTAATTATGTAACCATTATGTAACTGTTTCACTAATAGGATAAACGAATGCAATAAATATGAGATAGAGTCCTATTAGGAGTTTGTTTGCTTTAAAGGATAGCTGTCATTTTTCTGTTTCAAGTTAGTAGTTTCAGTGATGATAGGTGTCAGAGTAGAATTCAAAGATCTAGCTAGCTAGCCAGATCATCTACATTGTAAAGAATGTATATTTATAGACTAAACATCAAAGAGCAAAGGGTTGGAGAATATTGCACCAAATTGTTGCTTGTATGTTTTTGTCCATTATCAGTAATATACTGTGGCATTCTACTTCAAAACCTGAGATTCTTATGAGGTTTTTGATGTATTATTTATTTGTATCTTTATGTCTAATCCCTTGTAGTGGATTTTATCTCTAATTACTCATAATTCATAATATTATGCTCTGAATTCCTTTAGGGGTGAAATTACTGCGTTTTCATTATGTTATGTGTATGCATTTTCTTTGTCAAAAACCTCTATCTGCCTCAGCTTCCATGTGAAGAAATATTGTCATTAAGAGTATTGATGTTGAATCCATGGTCCAATGGTAGCAAGCCTTCATTTTTCAACCTGCAATCATAGAAAAACCAAGTTACAATTCATACGGTTAGCCATCTAGTATTATCCTTATTCAAAATCATAAACCCCCTTTGAGAGAGCCCTCTCAAACTGAAGAGGCTAATATTCAGTTAGAAGTGGTTTGAAAGAGTTACATTGAGTTGATTGATGAGCAACCAATCAAGATCAATTTGGTGATAAAATTTTGGTGCGTATGCCAGGAGCCTGAAGACATATTTCCCGAAGTTTTTTGTGCAAACATTGAAGCTGAACTATTGGAGGTAGCAGGAGCTTAGAATTTGTTTGAGGCTGCAACTACCTTGGTGACTCCATTTCAAATTTTCATGTTTAAAGGTGGCTTCGAGAAGGAGGTATACAAGGAGAAATCCATATCCTAACCCACCTACAATTGTGGATAATCCAAACACAATTTCTAGAGGCATTCAAGGTAGCTCTTCAAAATCATGTACTCCATCACAATCAAGAGCTTTGTCCTATGAAATTGTAAGAAGTCCTGAAGATAAGAAATTTTTTGATAATATTCAGGAAGTTTTGTTTAGGTCTCAGAATGAAAATGAATTGATTGAGACTGTTATAGACCTGCAAAGAAGAGGTATTGATACTTCAACCCTAGTAACCAAAAAAGAAAGAGAATAAATCTAGGAGGCAGTCACATCAGAGTTACTGTTAGAGAGGGAATATTTTGATAAGTTGAAGGAATTAGACCCATTTGAATTCTTTCTAAGAAAAAAATATGTATTCCTTTACCTGACTAGAGCTCATTTGTAATTGGACCACAAAGACCAACTACATCACCTTTTAATAACTCATCTTCTACTATTGTTGTTCCTAAAAATACCACAGTCCCTGTTATCATGGCTATAAATGTTCCACCTCCACCTCCTGTTGCACCTGCTAGATATGCTCCACTTGTTCTCCCAGCTGTCCTTAATGCCCTCCCAAGTAAATACTCTGCTAGAATTAAAACTTTGGGGGAGTGATGAAGAAATTACAGATGAGGAACATGTAGACCAATTCAATGATTTCATAGACATAGAGGAGGTAGACCATGAAGATGTCAAAATGAGACTATTTGCTCAAAGTTTCACTGGTGAGGTAAGAAAATGGTTTAAAGCCCTAGCTATAGGAAGTTTGCATAATTGGAATCAGTTTGAGGATAGTTTTCTGAGAAAATGGGGGAATAGAAAAAACCCTGTGTAGGCCCTTACTGAATACAATAGTTTGAAAAGAGCTGTAGATGAAACTGTCCAAAATTTCTCCTAGAGATTTAACAAAGTTTATGATTCTATACCTGCTCATCTTAAAACTCCACCAGGAGCTACTCAATTGCTCTATGTTGAGGCATTTGATTACTACTTCTCTATCTTACTTAGAGAAAGAGAATCTCCTTCACTAGCAGAAATGCAAAATGATGCTGTGAAAGTAGAAGTAAACATGATAGCAACTAAAAAGTCTAAGATGGGTAAAACAAAATTAAAAGAAGAAGAAAAGCATTCCACCTCAGATGATAAGTTTGATTCCATGATGAAGACTATGGAAAAACTCATGGATAGACTTGCCCTTGGAAACTCTTCTACACCTCCTACACAACATGAGACACAATTTAGAAATCCACAATTTAGAAGGCCTCAAAATCAGCAAATACAAAGAGAAAATAGAAATCATCCTGACCCTCAAGTGAGGCTTCCGTTTCAGCAGAATTTGATTGATGAAGAAGAAACTCAGCCTGAGATTCAAGAAGACTCCATCCACTGCCTAGATGCAAACATGTATGGAATGTTTTTAACCAAAGAAGAGCATGATGAGTATAATCATGATGTAAATAAGGGTGAGGAGCAATCTGACTATCTTAAGGGTTATCAACATGAAATATTTGAGATGCAGAAGCAATACAATCTCAGAAATAGAAATGTTCCCATCACTGCAAATAAAACACAACCCAAGAAGGATGCTCCTAAAGCAGTCGAGTCTAAAAAGGACCCACCACTTCCTCCCCCTATCAAAGAGAGTGAAAATTTTACTTTTGTTTTCAGTTTGGAGAATGAGATCTCCAAAATCAAGATCCCAGTCCCTTTTGGAGAAATTCTCAAGGTGAATGAGTATAGAAGCAAAATTGTAAAAATGTTGAATTCTCAACCAGGAGCTTCAAATATCCTTAATTTACAAGAAGATCATCCTACCATCTACTTGGGACCAATATTGGAAGATAAGCATAATGAACAAGTACCTCCTTTGTATGTCAGCCTTAGTATCCATGACATGACCTTACACAATGCCATGTTGGATTCAGGGGATTCTCATAACCTCATGCCTAAGGTGATTATGGAGAGGATGGGTTTGGAGATCACTAGGCCATACAAATATTTGTTTTCTTTTGATACTAAAAGAGGTCAATGCATATGATTGATAAAGGATGTTGTTGTTGGCCTAACACAAGTGCCTGCCAAGACAATGGTAATGGACATTGTGGTGGCATATATTCCAACCAAGTTTGGCATGCTCTTATCCAGATCTTGGGTAGCAAAGATCAAAGGCACCATGAATATGGACTTAACATATGCCACCATTCTTGTTTTGGTGAGAAAATAAGACTGTACAGGCATACTAGGATGGTCTATATGGTAAGCAGCAAGGATAAACCTCAGAATTTTCCAATTTATGCTATTGAAACTGAATTAGGATCAACAATTCCTTTCAATGAGCTAACTAGTGAAGCAGAAAATGAAAAGAAAGCAGAAATTCAAGAAGTTGAAAATTAGGAAATCATAGAAGAAAAAATAGAGGGCTGGTGGCTTTTACACTTTGATGGATATGCTGGAAGAGAGGGGATGGAGCAGGCATATGGATTACTACTCCTGATGATGAAAGTAATTTCTATTCTTTCAAACTGAACTTTGACTGCACAAATAATATGGATGAATATGAATCTCTATTTTTGGGTTTGGAAATTTTGTAAAGATTGGGTGCCCAAAAAATTTCAGTTTGTGGAGATTCTGAATTGGTAATTAAACAAGTTGAAGGAACATATAAAAGTAAGGATGTGAGGATGAGAGCTTACAGAAATATGATCATGAAAATGTTGGAAAAATTTCAAGAACATTCATTTATTGTGAAAACTAGGGATCAAAACTTAGTAGTTAATTCCCTAGTTGTTTTTGCAAGTTTGTTCGTTATCCCTGCACATTCCACTGAGAAGTATGAGATTGAAGTTCATCATAGGCCTGCCATCCTAGATAACATCATCCATTGGCAAGTGTTTGAATATGACCAACAAGTCAAAAATTTCATAGAGTTGAAGGAGGAGTTTGAAAGCACATACGTAGATCAACAAAACATGCTTGCTGAAACTAAGGGTATGTTAGGTCCCTATATTACTAGTATAGTCCCTTATTGTTGTTAGTGTAACCCCCTTATTGTTATTATTGCACCCCTGTAACTCCCATATTTTTATTATTGTGCCCTTAAATTATTATTGTTAGGTCGGCTAGGATTACATTGTGGCCCCGTGGACTCCTATATATAGAAAGGAGGTTTTTTAATTTGTATCATCCAAGAATTGTTCATTCATGTAATCTATTGGAGGTTTCCCCCTTGAAGTGGCTTATTTCTAAGGCGTTGATATCTCTTTTCTTCTATTTTTGGAGCTGGTTTCACAACATTTGGTATTAGAGCTTTGGATTCTAGGGTTTCGCTGCTCCAAACAAGTCATCGTGGAATTTTCATTATAACTTTTTTTTTTACGAAGTTTCAGAAGCTAAAATTTTTAGGGTGCAAAGCCGAAATCCTGAGGAACATCGTCGCAAAATGTTAGAGCTTGGTTCGAAATATTTTCAGAGATATGATCTGTGGAAGTTAGTTCTTTTTGCAGGCTCCTCAATTTAATCTAAACATGTCATCGTGGAATTTGCACTATAACTTTGTTTCTACGAAGGTTTAGAATCTGAAATTTTTAGGGCGTGAAGCTGAAATCCTGAGGAAATTTTTCATAAAATTTCAGAGCTTGATTCACAATATTTTCGGAGATATGATCTGTGGAAGGTAGTGCTTTTTCAGGCTCCTGAATTTCATCTCAAACAGGTGATTGTGGGAAAATCTTCATAACTCTCTATGTGAGAATCGGATTGGAGTGCCGTAAAAATTGGTCGCAAGTACATGGAATTTAGTTTCTTTTATATCAATTTTAGAGCTAAAAGAAAAAACAGTGACACGTGGAAAGTCGTACAAGTTCACTCTGCTGAACCAGTCCATAATTAGGTCATTGTGGGAGATTGGACATAACTTTCCCTTGGAGAATCGAAATCAAGTCAGAGCTGTGGCATTTGAAAGATAATTCATAAGGCTACCTTAGTGCCAAATTTCAGATATTGAAGAGCCGCAATCACAGAGATAATCCAATTTCAATATCGAGCTCCAAAAAAGCAAGAAAAAGGTGTGTATTTTTTTTCCGAATTGCATAAGTCTTGTTTGAAGAATCAATTTGAATTGATTCCAAGGGCATATTGTAGAATATATATCAGTATTGGGTTCTAAAAAATTCCCTGTAAACATAATTCAACACCCATTAAGCCTTCAGAAGGCTCTACTATGACTCATGAAGATGAAGAATTGCAACAAGATCTATCAAAATTACAAGAGCAAGTGCACCAAATTTCACTTTCGCAAAGAGCAACAAAAAATGAAATGGAAGTTTTGAAGAAAGGCATGGAAGCGAAGATGGATGGTTTGAAGAATAATATGGATGGTTTGAAGAAAGGTGTGGAATCTAAGATAGATGGCATGGTATCTGGCATGGAATCTAAGATGGACGACATGGAAGCTAAGATCGATAAAAAAAATGAAAGACAACATGGAAAACATGAAGAATGATCTAAAAGCAGACATGGAAGGTTTGACAAAGTTGATACAAGAAATGTTTCCTAATGGTGAAAATATAGTAGAGGAAACTCATGATGAGAACAAAATAAATGTTAATCGTGACTTCATAAACTTTAATGTTGGTGGGAAGAACCACCATATTCCAAAAATGGATATGAGGAAGTTTGATGGAAAGGATCCTGTAACATGGATACTACAGATGGAGTGATATTTTGATCTCCATAATGTGCAAAACACACAAAAGGTACGCATTGCAACTTTACATTTAGAACAAAATCCATTTGTATGGTATCGATGGCTTTGCTCCCGTAAAAAAATTGTCACTTGGTCAATTTTTACGGAGGAAATGATAGCACATTATGAGGATACAAAGAGCAACACCTTCTTTAGCCAATTGATAAATCTCAAACAGAAGGGTTTAGTGGGGCAGCACATTGAGGACTTCCAAAAATTGAATATAAGGGTAACTAATATTCCAGAGGAACACAGGATTGATCTCTTCTTAGGTACTCTAAAGGATAACATCCAACATGAAGTTCGTGTTTTGGAACCTGATTAATTGGAGAAGGCATTCAGGTTGGCAAGAAAAGTTGAATGTAAAATTATGGCGACAAGGAAGCCTACCACTCAATTCTATAAAGAAGGAAGTGTTTCTACGCCTAGATTTCCACAACCTACAAGGTTGACACCACAAAAATTGGAAGAAAAAAGAGAAAAAGGGCTTTGATACAGTTGTGATAGCAAATACACTAAAGGTCATAAGTGTGCTGAGAAGAAATTATTTTACATAGATTGTGAAGAGGAAGAAGAAAATGAACAAGAAGAGGATATACACCAGGAACCAACCCTAGAAGAGGAAGAAATGAGTCTGACCATATCGTGTAATGCATTGGCGGGAATTACCACTCCTCAAACTCTCAATATAGAAGGACATATCAAGAAGAAAAAGGTAATAGTGTTGATTGATTCAGGTAGTACCCATAATTTTATTCATTGTAAGGTAGCCAAGGAATTGAATTGTTTCCTATACCCAGCACCGGAATGTCAAGTGATGGTTGCAAATGGAGGAACTATAAATTGCTCTAGAAAATGCCATAATATCAAGCTAACCATGGGGGAATATGTATTGAATAGTCCAATGCTTTCCATTCCTATGGGAGGTGCTGATGTTGTACTAGGAGTATAATGGTTACAATCTTTGGGGATGGTAGCTTTTAATTTTCAAGAACTTTTCTTGAAATTTTTTTCAGAAGGAAAGGAAATTGAAGTACGAGGTATTGCAGGGAAGCTAAGAAAGATAATAAGCTCTAATGTCATGACAAAGCTTCTAAATAAATAACAACGAGGCGTAATTGCACAATTATGCTCACTAGAAGTTCCAACATCAAAATCATTTATTTCTGCAGATCTTCAACAAGTCTTGGATAGTCATTCCAAGGTGTTTGAAACTCCCAAAGGACTCCCACCTATTCGTGATCATGATCATGCTATTCATTTGATTCCAGGAAGTGTTCCTCCAAACATCAAGCCTTATAGATATCCTTATTTCCAAAAGAGTGAAATTGAACGTATGATTGCAGAAATGTTAGAGGCGGGTATAATTCAACCTAGTCAAAGTTCTTTCTCTGCTCTTGTAGTATTGGTACACAAGAAGGATGGATCATGGCACATGTGTCTGGATTATAGGGAGCTCAATAAGCTCACCATTAAAGATAAATTTCCCATTCCTATGATTGATAAATTATTGGATGAATTACATGGAGCAATTTATTTTACCAAGTTGGATCTTCGTTCAGGATATCATCAAATTAGAATGAAGACTGAAGATATTCCAAAAACAGGATTTCGAACTCATGAGGGTCATTATGAATTTTTGGTCATGCCTTTTGGCCTTACCAATGCACCTTCTACATTTCAAGGGTTGATGAATTCCATTTTCAAACCCTTCCTTAGAAAATTTGTGCTAGTATTTTTTGATGATATACTAATCTACAACGGGTCTTGGAAGGATCATGTTGAACATGTTGACAGGGTGCTCAAACTATTGCAGGAGAAACAATTATATGCAAAAACATCCAAATGTTTCTTTGGAGTACAAGAGGTGGAATATCTAGGTCATATTTTATCTCACGAGGGTGTTAAGGTAGACCCTAACAAAATTAAAGCCATTAAGGAATGGAAAGTCCCCACAACCATAAAGCAGTTGCGAGGATTTCTCGAGTTAACATAGTATTATCGCAAGTTTGTTAAGAATTATGGGCGAATAGCAGCACCTCTAACAACATTATTGAAGAAAGCTATTTTTGGAGCTGGTTTCACAACAGGGTAATTCTGAAGTTTTGCAGCTGAAGAAAAATTGCATACCCAAGGGTCTTATTCCACTTGAAAAGATTTTTGACCAGAATTATGTTTTCAAATCTCCTAGAATATAGGTTGATGATGAAGAGGTAGATACTTGTAATCTTGGTACAATAGCAGTGCCTAAAATGATAAAAATTTCTAAGTTTCTTTCTGTGGAGATGAAACAGAAATATATTGAGATGATGAGATGTTTATTGAAGTTTATTCAACATAATATTCCTATCAGATAGAATGAGAAACCTTTCAAACAAAAATTGAGAAGGATTAATCCATTACTCATGCCTCTGACTGAGAAGGAAATTAAGAAGCTTTTGGATGCAAAAATTATTGTTCCTATCAGATTCTCAAAATGGCTTACTAACTTGGTACTAGTCAGAAAAAAGAGTGGAGAGATCAGAATCTGCATTGATTTTAGAAACTTAAACAAGGCTTCTTTGAAAGGAAACTACCCTCTTCCTAAGATGGATCAAATTATGCAGAATATTGTTGGTTCCCAAAGGATGTCTATGCTGGATGGTTTTTCAGGATACAATCAAATATTGGTACACCCATAAGACTAGGTGAAAACTGCTTTTACCACACCATGGGGAACATTCATGTATGCCAAGATTCCCTTTGGTTTGATGAATGCAAGAGTGACTTTTCAAAGAGAAATGGACATTGCCTTTGTTGAGGAGAAAGATAAGCTAGTGGTGGTCTATCTGGATGACATAACTGTATTTTCAAGAAGAGAGGAAGACCATTTGAAGCATCTGGAGAAAGTTCTGCTAAAGTGTAGAAGATTTGGTATTTCTCTTAATCCTACTAAAATTAGTTTTGCTCTAACCTCTGGAAAGTTGCTGGGACATATTATATCAAAATATGGGATAAAGATTGATCCAAACAGAGTCAATGCCATTAAGAAGATAGATCTTCCAAGGAACAAGAAGGAAATTCAATCCTTTCTTGGGAGAGTAAACTTTTTTAGAAGGTTCAACACGAACTTTGTTGAGATTGTCAAATAAATTACCTAGATGTTGAAGAAAGGAGCTGATATTAAATGAATAGTTGAATCCAATCAGTCACAAAACAAAATAAAGAAGACATTTGACAGAAAGTTCAAAGAAAAAAATTTCTAGATTCAATATGTGGTGTTGAAGTGGGAAGATATAATTGAAGAAAAGGGGAAACATGGAAAGTTTGAGAACATCTAGAAAGGACCATTCATAGTATCTACATTCATTGGAAACAACACTTATCTACTTAAGGAGATGGATGGACAACCTTATGCTGGAGGGTTTGTCAATGGCATGTTTGTAAAGAACTATTCCTCTTAAATTTTACTGAAATTTCACTCCATTGTATATATTCCATTTTATTATGCTTTTCTGGCAATAAAGACAGGCTGATCATCAAGCTTGAGCCCAAGGTGAAGGCTTGGAAAATTTCAGAGTTTTATTTCCAAAAAAGAAGGATGGAACTGGAACTACAGGTTTTTTGGTGTACCATAAGGGCACACCATCCCAAGTGGAGCCATTGTTATCACTCATAAAATTTTGAAACATTTATTGATAGGGTCATATAGGTCACTCACCAAATGGATAAGGTCTCCTAAGCCATTTCAATGTGGTATAGGAATTTTTTTTTTACATTTTTAGCCTATCCTAAGTTTCATGATCACCTCCATTTATGCCATTTCATGTCAAATCAATCCTCATATGGTGTCAGTTTTCATTTCCCATGAATTCAAAATCAAAAGGGCGCATTTGTCAGTTTTTCAAAATTTCGTAGCGTTTTACATAGGAAAACAACAGTTTTCGCTACGAAACTGCCTAATAGTTTCATAGTGAATCTGTCATAGGCTTAACTAATTTCGCTACGGAAGTTTGTTTTTTAACCTGTCTTGTCAGAGTTGTATGAGGTGTCATTTTATTATTAGAGTAGTTAATATGGAGGTCATTCAAGGTTGTTATGGTAAATTTAAATGTACATAGTTGTGCTTGATGTCATCATTACCTTTTTGGGCTTGTATGTGTCATTATTGAAGCTTGAGTTGTGAGTTAAACCATTAAACCTTACCTCAATTAGCCTTTTGTCATATTGCAATTTATCCTTGCATGTAAGTCGATCCCTGGAGAGTAGCTTCATCGTGCCAAATAGGTTGCTGGAAAATTTGAACTTTGTAGGTGTCATTAGCAAGCGAGGCAGTGAAGACTATAAAGCACCCATGGCTGCAAGAAGGGAAAAAAATAAGGGTGGCCATTGTCACAGGTATGAGCCCATGGATATGAATTTACTCAATGAAGACCCTACTTCCATGGAGGTTTTCAGAAGAAATGACTGCCTACAATTCTATTAGAGGTTGCAGGGCTTTCATTTACAGGTTTCAAAGGATTTTTCCACCAGCTTCACAGGAACAACTTCAAAGGTTGGAATTCTGAACCTTACAGTGACACCAGAGAGCATCTCATCAGCTACAGGAATCCCTAGAGGAGGATAATAGTGGTTTAAAGGCATCAAATTCACAATGCAGGATTGCAAAGAGTTCATCAAGCAAGAACACAGTGAAATTGATTTGACAAATGCTATCCTTAGGAGTTTCATGAAGGAGAATTATGAAAATCTGTTGATGGTCATTCAAAAGTATTTTACTTGTGAAGGAATATTTCACATGGTATATTCCTATCATCTCATACTTCTTCTGCATTTTGTAGGTAAGAGGTCACTTTACTTGCCTTTTTATTTATACAGAAGTCTATGGAAAATTTCAGATAAGGTTCAAATCAAGATAGAAGGAAGTAAGACTTCTCTTTTTCATCATGGTCTAATTAAGTTGTTAGTGTTAGAGGAATTTAGGAGGTTAGACAGAGATTGGACTTCCTTCTTGTTCATGAGTGGTTATGAAATTGATGTGGTTACTCCTAATAAATCCTTCAAACCTAGAACTACTTCACCAATTTTGGCAGAATAAGTTGAAGAAGAAGATAGATCACCTCCTGTAGGGCCAGTGGACATGAGAACAAAGCATTTGCAAGAGACTGACACACCTCAAAAAAGACCTGCAAAACAGAAGCAGGCAGTCAGCAAAAAAGGCAGCAATAGAGTCACTAGAAGCCAAACATTAGCTAAAGAAAATTTGGAGGATATTATGCATGCAATTGACTTTGAAGAGTCACCCATTGTGCAAGCTGAAGACATTGAAGATGGAGGAAGAAATCTGAAGAAAGGTAAGACTGCTAAAAAACTAGATTTTGCAGGTGATGATGCTGGTATTATTTTTAAGCCTAGGAAGCCAATGACCAGACATGCAAGGAAGGTCATGGAAAGCAAAGAGACTGAGAAAATCAATGAAGCTGCCTAGCCAACAAGCATCATAAATTTTTCTTCACTAGTAAAGGAGGAACTGGTTATCAAGCAAAGAAAGGGCAAAGAGAAAATGATTGAAAAATCATAAATAGAATCCCTCAAAGAGTAGTTAAAGGAAGCAGGTAAAGAGATATCAGTTTTGAAGCTGGAGGCAAAGAAACATAGAGCTGAGAAGGTTCAATTTGAACAAATGAGGAAAATATGGGAAGAACAAGTCATAAGTGTTTCAAAAACCTTGGAAAATATAGAAAAGTTGATGAAATGGACTCAACCACTAAGAGGGGAGGTTAAACACGTTAGGAGGATGAAATTTCACTTACAATCCAAAAACAGAGCATTAAAATACTAAGTGGAAGATCTCTAGGAGCAACTGGATTTGATTTAAATGGAGTTAGAAAAGAAAGGGCTGAAGATGACAGTGGTAGAAGAGCTCATCAGCCAATTGATTGTAAATGAAGATGAAACACCACAAGAGTAAAAAATTGAGATGGAATATGTTTGATGAGGTTCATAACATGCAAAGAACCCAAATTTTGCAACTGGAGAACAATTTTTGAAGACAATCTTGAACTCAGCAAATTCTGATTTTTTGGACAGTTTCGTAGCGTACCTCAGGCTTGAAGCCAGAAATACGCTACGAAAATTTCTGCAGGTGAAATTTTACCTTAAAAATTTGTTTTGTCAAGTTTTATGAAGGGAGATTGACTGTTTGCAAGGTGTCTGGGAATAATAAAGACGTTGGAACAACAGAGGAGTCAAAGAGATAGATGGAAAAGCAAGTTTTCATATGCTAATAAAACTGGCTACGAAACTGCCTAAACTGCCCTGTTACGTAGCGAGGAGATTTTGAAGAATTTTGAGCATCTCAACAACACATTTTCCAGCTGGAGACCTCCAACATGTCAGTGTACCATACTAGCAGAGATTCATGGCTCAAAAGGAGTGCCACATAGCCAGCTCATCAGTCAAAACAATGTTTAAAGTGAAGGTCATCCATCCCTAAAAAGTAGGATTATGTTCCACAGATCTAGGGGTGTTTTTGTTACATAGTAATTTTTCACTGTCCCTGAAATCCCCTGTCCCACACATTGGAGGGCTTCTTTCATGACTTGTGAGCAGTGAAATAACCTAAAACCACTTTCATGGCATCCCCATTTACAAGGAAAATCATTCCTCTGAAGAAAGTTTCCTCTGAAAAACCCTAAAAACTGATCTTTTGGCCTTGGCGCGACTAGCCATTTCAGCCCTCACGCCAATGGGGAAAATCCACCAAAGAGGGCGCGCTAGCTGGCACTCTGTCCTAGTGTATTTATCACACCAAGCTTAATAAGGATTGTTTTTTAAAAATAAATGTCAAAAGTTTGATTTCAACAAACTCCTGAACGAGTCTCTAAAATGAGTTGGGAAGTTTGGCTTCGGATCTCCATGTAGGGGAGGTGGTTTTCCACCTATCATGGAAGCTTCCTTGAGGATAGGGCCAATCCCACAATTGTAGGAATCCCAACTCCCCTTCCACCATCTATATAAGCTTGCCATTTTCCCTTAGCAAGCTAGTAGTCCTGATAGCACTAGAGAAGAGCTGAACTTATAGCAAGGAGACTATCGCCAGACAACCTTTGAGAGCCAAGCCGGAGAGAGAGAGCTTTGTCCATTCCCGATGAGCTTCATTGAGACGTGCTCCGCTGTCGACCCCTTCGAAGGAATATCCAGCGTCAGAGCTTTGGGTTGTATCTTTCCTTTATTATTATTAATGATAAGCGACTTTGATTATGGTTTCATTCATGTGTCTTTGTCTTTGATGCAATGAATTACATCCTCTTTGACTGATGTATAGTTACAAGGTTTAGATTCCATGCTGTGTATCGTTGTGTTTCTTCGCATGTGTGTAGGTGTTCGGACGTGTTAAGAGGAAGGATCGTGATCTTCCAAAGCGAAGGACGGGAAGCGTCATCCTTTTTTCGATGACCATTGCATAGGACCTGAGGTAGGAAACTCGTTGTGTTTTGTCATTTTTGTAACTAGAGACCTGCGTCACTACGTGTCTGATTGTTGCTAGACCCGATCTGGGCTAGTAGGGATCACCTCTGTCCGCAGAGGGGATTACCTCTCCAACAAACTGGCGACTCCATTAGGGATTTGATTGGAGTTTGTCTTGTCTCTTTTGATTGCGTTTGGCCTCTGTCTACTTGATTTGCTCTTCTGGTCTGTCTCTTTCTGGTGTAGAACCTCTGTTCAACTCCCACCATACCTAATCTACTCTTTGCTTGCTCTTTTTCATTTCTGTCATTAGTAAACTCGATTGGCGCAATTTTTAGCCTGACAGTCGCGCTAGCTGGCACTTGTTGCTAGTTAGGCGCCCGTGCCAACCCTGTTTTGGCGCAAGATACAGCCAAACAGTCGCACCAACCTTGTTTGGTGCTAGGGTTTACTTGTTTTTGAGCCCTATGAGTCTGGTTTTTGGTTTTGGTGTTGTTTTTCCGACTGTATGAGTGCCTTGAAGTCCTTGTTGACTGTGTTTGAACTCCATCCTCCAGTTGTTTTCCCTTTACTTTCAGTTTTACATTCTAGCCCTAGGGCATCTAGGTGCTATTATGTGTTGAGCCTCCTGTAGGAGTTTTTGGTTTTCGCTTGTTCAGTCAACTTCGTTTTTGCTTCCTTGCATTCGTTTGGTTGGTTTACATTGTATCATTGCGTTATTTGAGTTATTGCTCTCTTTTCCATTCGAATTTCGCTTTGTCTCATTTCGAGCCTAGATCACATGGTTTGTATGAGTCTTTTGGGATTCCTCTTTGATTTGAGGGATGTCTCTATCAGTTTGAGCTTTGATTGTATGTTTTGTGCTGAGTGAACTTGCTTGCTTTCACTCTTTCGCTATCATTTCTCAAATTGGTCTCTTTATTATTTTTTCATTCCGTTTGGTGCATTTTTCTCTAAAACATTGAAAATACAAAAAAAACAATTCTTTTTTGCTTTTGATTAGTTAGTGAAAATTGATAACTTTTCTACATTATTAGTGTTATATAATTATAAAGGAAAAGATTTTAGTTTCATTAGCGTGCATTAGAGACAGTAGTGGTTGTTTTGCAATCATTTTGTTATTGTTTGAAAAGCTCTCAACCTTCCCGTAGTTATCTATTCATCGAACAAAGTGATATATTGTGGCATGTACTGTGAATTTAGAGGATTTTTGGGACATAACATTCGGTAGGGCCTGAAATTGAAACATAATTAAAGATCAACTCTAAAATTTATTCAATTTACCTTAAGGCAGCATTGAAACATTAACGAAATATCTAGAGGTCTAGGCTAGTGACGTGTTTCGGCGTCGTTAAACCTAGTAGCTGTCGTTCGCCTTTTGGCTTTAGACAGTGCTAGTACGGACTTGTGCTCCCCATACCGTCGTGTATATAAAGGGAGACCCCACTAGGTTGCTATCCTTTATCCGTAGGAAGCCGAGTCTGCCACCTTATAACCATGATACACAGGACATAACATTCGGGGATATTACCTGCACGTACATCAAGTCCTTGGTTGATTTCTTTTTCATTTTTTAATCAAGGTGTATATGGTAGTTCACGGATATCTGGTACACCCTTTTTCCTAGAGTTCCAGAGTAGTCATTTCGATCTTTTCTGACTCATTAAATTTGAAAAGATCATCAAGCGCTTGTCCTTTCACGCTTGTTTCCAAATTGAAAGAGATAAAGTCACCTTTTACTCGTTTCTCGACTCTTAAAACATGAAACAGTGAAATTTCGGTTTCAATGTGGTAAAATTAATCACCTACGACCACAAGCCCTTTTAGATATTGTTTGTCGGCCGTTTGATTGTTTGCCTTGGTTTTTTCCCGTGTGCTTTTATTTTGATCTCTTCCTCTTTTCGTTACTGTCACAGTGGCAGAACCCTTAGTTTCGTCTACTGGTAGTCCTTACACAGACGATTCGTCAGAGGTCTCTTAGTCCTCTGCTGAACCTTAGCAGCCTATTGTATCCGAGTTTCCCCACGGGGGACTGGTCATATCAGAGCTTCCCTTTGGTGGACCAGTTGGGTTCAATTGGCCCTTATCCAACGCTTGGTTTGGATTTTGAGTAGGGGAATATTTCCCTCCTCTTACATCGGGTTCGCCTTTCTTAGCTACTGTTATACCTCCTAGTCCTCGCCGTATTTTATAAAATCTTGCGGCAGGGTTAGATATGGACTCACCCAGTCCTTCTCCTAGTGAGGAAATTCCTACATCTAGTGAATATTACCAGCTTTTTCTAGAAAACAACCCCGAGTCTTTATTCATGTCTTCATCTGGTCCTTCGCTTCCAGCGGGATATAGGTCCTTAAGTCAGATTGTGGCCGCTGTGGCCTCTATGGGAGTATCAAATCCGTCCACGAGGCTGGTTATTCCTTCATTAGGGATGTCTCCATCGACACCTCTCACATAATCTCCTCAGGTCATATCAGTACCTGTTAGGCCTACCGTCTGCGTAGCCGCATCTACACCTGTTGTTACTACTCAGTCCATTAGGACCGCGTCACTTCTTGAAGACATCTACATAGCATCTGCTATTCCAGAGAATATCTCTCCTGAGGAGTATCGGTTGTCTTGACATCCGTCAAACTCTGAGGTTGGTCAGTCCTCCCAAGATCCCAACCGTCCTTATTTTTCCCATTATGGACTGGATGGTACCCCTATCTATGTTTTTCCATATCAGTATGATGAGCAGGGTAACCCTCTATGTTTTCCTGCTCCAGAGGCTTATTAGTATGTCCATTGTTTTCTATCTGCCTAGGTTGGGAAACCTTCTAACCCGCAAGGACAACCCTTCTAGGGCCAACCTTCGGGCCAGCCTGGTTATCTATATGACCCGCAAGGACAACCCTTACAGGGCCAACCTTCGGGCCAGCAGGGGTTGTTGTACGGTCCGCAAGGGCAGTCCTACAACCCTCAAAGTCAACCCTTATAGCCTCACTCTGTGGTCCAACCAGGGAAACCTCAAGGACCCACAGGCCAACCGAGGTATCAACCTGGACTGTTGTATGGTCCTAGGGGGCAAATCCACCCTTCCCAACTTATGGTGCAACCTCAACAACCTCAGTTTCCCATCGGTCCGAATGTTGCACATCCAGGGCCATCTTATGGCCCTGCCACAGGTTAACCTGGTTATCAGGCACAACCTGGCCCCATCCTGCCATCAGGCCAACCGGCTCAGTCGGGCCAACCTGGTGTCCTTCACCAGCCAGGTCAACCTGTTCAACCAGGACAACCGATTCACCCCGGTCAACCTGTTCAACCAGGGCAGCCCGCTCAGCCAGGTCAACCTGCTCAACCAGGCCAACCTGCACATCCAGTCAACCCTGCTCAACAGCTGATTTATTCTATGTCGCAGTCGAATCCGCCTGTGCGCCCAACTTATCAGGCTCAGCAGGGTCCCACTTACCAACAGCCCGCTTGACCCCAAGGCGGTTATTACCTTCAAGGTCAGTCTTGACCAGTTTACAACCCGCCCCAAGGTTCTGGTTATTACCTTCAACAACCAGGCTATACCTATACTTAGCAGTCAAATCCATACACTACTCAAATGGGGCCTACATATAATCAGGGTCAGTACCCTGGTTATCAACCCCCTTACACTAGTTATCAGCAGCCGTATCAGCCCAATTATATGGCTTACACCCCCTATGGTCAGAATCATTTGGGACAGAACCAGTGGGGGCAAAGTTATGCTCAACTAGGGTGGAGTACAGGTACAGGTCCTTATCGAGGGCTTGGTATGCCTTTCAATCCTCAGTTACCTTTCCTTGCCACGTTGGAATTGCTGGATGTTTCTAAATTGACCAATGATCCGATTCTTCACAATCCATATTGGCCTCTGGTTCCAACCAAGGTGCCTGGTGACTGTCCTAAATTTGAGGGTAAAGCTGGAGAAAACCCCCAAGCTCATGTCATGACCTACCATCTGTGGTGTTCTTCGAACTCTTGGGTGGATGACTCGATTCGTCTCCGTCTTTTCCAGCGCACTTTTATTGGTGTTGCTGCTAAGTGGTACATAGAACTACCACGCGGTATCTTTCAAGACTTTAATATGTTAGCTATGGATTTTCTGACACATTTCCAGTTACCGGTTCGTTACGAAGCCGGGACGCATCTCCTAACTTCTCTCAAGCAGGATAAAGTCACTCACATATATGATCATATTCATGAGTGGTGACGTTGTCGTCGATTGATCAAGTTCGATATTCCTGATCAGCTTCTAACTCATTGGTTCACTACCTCCTTTGTTAACAATATCGCTCAATATATTGCTATGGGGACATGTGTAATTGAAGAACAAGCCATCGCTCGTGCCCAGTACCTTGATTTTGGTGTACTCTCAATCTGGCACACTATATGATATCTTGACTGATGCCCCATGGCCAGGAACCTCTAAAGCACCAGCTACCCCATCAGTGGACGATGTTATTGGTTTTGTCTCTCAGACTTCCCGGAAGTCCTCTAATGGGAAGCAGAAGATGAATTCTTCCAATAATTCTGCTCTTCCCGCCCCTCCAGATTCTGGTAAGACCGCGGAGGTCAACGTTGTTCAGGCCAATCCTGCAGAAAAGGCCTCCAAAGGGAAGAAGAAGGGAAAAGGAAAATCCATTTCCGATGCCCCAAAACTAGAGTCTTCTAAACCTCGTGCTGACGATGGTTCCCAACGCAAACCGAAGTACCCCTGCCTGATCTATGAAGGATACCATTACACCAAAGATTGTCCCCGACGATCCGAGGTGAGTCAAATTCTAAAAGGCTCTAAAGGGATTCCGACAGTTCTCAAAGAACCGTTCCCGTCTCAGCAGACCTAGATGGTTGAGCAGCCTTCACCATCTACACCATTTGGGTCCCAAGTATTTATGATGAATGGTGCTGCACCTGTTTCGATTGCTACGCGTTCGAAGGATTATGCTGGATCATGCCAAGTAGCTAGGAAGGAAGTCGTTGATGGCCCACCTCCCCCACCTATCTCTGGTCCTTTAGAAATTGAGAAGCCCAACGCTGAACCCGTTATAAGGCCACCTTCTAAAGGCGTTCTGCGAAAATATTCCTATAATCCAAATGCCCATGCCGCTCAGCACTATAAAATTGTTGAGGATTTGGCACAGGCACCTTCCGCAATGTCTGCGTTGGAAGTGCTTCAAAGTTTCCCATCGCAATGGAAAGCTCTGTTGTCCGCAATCGGTGGAATTGATCCCGCCGATTCTAGTCTTCTCACCTTCGACCTGGAAAATTTTGTCCCCCGACTTCTGCATCAAATTTCTCTCGTTATACAAGTCGGTATCAATGGCCTCAACATCCACAGACCCATTGTGGACAAAGGTGCTTCCACCTGTGTTATGTCATCTGCCTGCTGGAAGGCCATTGGCTCTCCAGCTCTTACTTCATCTCCAAATGCCCTAGAAGCATTTGATGGTAGGGAATCAAAACCCCTGGGTGTTCTCGTAGAATCACGTTACAGGGTAAAACAGTCAGCGTAGAAGTAGAAGTGATTGACGCCAAGCTCAACTATAATCTTCTTCTTGGTCGTAGTTGGACTCACACCATGCTATGCGTTCCGTCCACCTTCTTCTAGCTTCTGAAGTTTCCTCATGAGGGAAAAATTATCATGGTCGATCAATTGTCTTTCTTCACCTCATCCTCTAAGAACAACATACCTTACGTGGATCAAATCCCCAATCCCCCTGACAGTGTAGGACCCAGTCTTTTCAAGGACTTTCCTGCACCACCACCGCACACCGTTCTAGTTAACATGATCTCTAAGCCAGACGACCCTTGGATCATCCCTTCGCTTGAACAGGTGACCTCTTTCGGGGTATCGATGCCTTTGACTCTAGTTGAGATCAATTACTGCGAGATCATCGCTGCATCAGATCATCCTCCTTCTGAACATGCTCCTTTGAGCATGGCTCTAGATGTATATTCTCAATCCACTTGGCTCGGTGATGCAGATTCGCCCAATCCTTTAAGAGAAGTCTTCCCCTCTGATGAAGCTATTGTTGAAACGATGTCTCTTGAAGATATGCCGTGGAGCGATGGACATCATCGTTCCTCGTTCATGCCTGACCTGGGAGCAATGTCTAATTGTCTAGAGCGCTTTGCATCTCAGGTTCCCACTCCACCTCTTCAAACACCGATATTGACTCATGAGGTTCTTTCCGAGGGAAATCTGAGTAACATCACTCAAACCATGCCTATCGACATCTCCATTAAACCGGGGGTAGTCGAGAACATTCACGCGGCAGTTACTTATTCTCTCGAAGAGATTCAAGTATACACAAGCCTTTTATGCAAATTCAGAGATGTTTTCGCATGGTCCTATGAAGAGATGCCTAGGATTGATCCCAGTATAGTCGTGCATGAAATTCCCACCTATCCAGGTACGAAGCCCGTGCGTCAACGTCTGTGCTCAGTACATCCTCGAAAATCCACAGCTATAAATGCAGAAGTTGAAAAACTTCTTAACGCGGGCTTTATATATCCAATTCCCCTCACAGAATGGGTTTCTAATATTGTCCCTGTAGATAAGAAGCATGGCACTATACGGGTCTGTGTTGACTACCGAGACATCAATCGGGCCTGTCCTAAGGACAATTATCCCACTCCTTTTATAGATCAGATCATCGATGACTGCGTGGGGAGTGAGATCTATTCCCTCATGGACGGATTCTTGGGTTACAATCAAATTAATATTTTACCCTCTGATCAACATAAGACCGCCTTTATCTATCCGTGGGGCACTTTCGCTTACAAGAAGCTCCCGTTCGGCTTAAAAAACACTGGAGCCACCTTCCAGCATGTTATGTCCTATGCTTTCCATGACATATGTCAAATTTTTCAGCCGTATCTGGATGATTTTCCGGCTCATTCAGCTCGGCGTGAGGACCATCCTGAACACCTCCGCCAGATTTTCCTCCACTGCAGACGTTATAATATTAGGCTCAATCCTCACAAGTGCGTCTTTTGCGTAGATTCTGGTCGTCTTTTGGGATTCATCGTCTCCAAAGATGAAATTTGCCTTGACCCCTCAAGGTCGAGGCCATCGTTAACCTCCCATCTCCATCCTCGTTGCATCATCTTCAGAGTCTTCAGGGGAAAGCCAACTTCTTACGTCTCTTTATTCCGAACTATGCAAAAGTGGCCAAGGGGTTTATGCGACTTTTGAAACAGGAAGTTCCCTTCCATTGGGATGAGATTGCTCAGCAATCCTTCGATAAAATTAAAACGTTGCTCATCAATTCTCCGTTAATACGTCCTCCCGACTATCATTGCGATTTCACCCTTTATTTGGCTGCTGCTTTTATCACGATAGCTATGGTTCTAGTACAGGATGACGACGACGGAAATGAACATGTATTTTACTATCTGTCTCTAAATCTTCTCGACACTAAAACTCACTATGACCACGTCGAGACATTGGCGCTTGCTGCGGTCCAGGCTGTTCAGCGGTTCCGCCATTACATCCTGTTGCGTACGGTAACCGTGATTTCCAACTGCAACCCCATGACATACATCTTGTCTCAACAATTGCTGGGGGGAAAGTACTCCAAATGGATTGTTATCCTTCAGGAGTTCGATTTGGAGTTCACCACTGCCAAATCGACAAAATCATTGGTTTTTGCTGATCTTATCTACTCGCTCCTGATGGACTCCGTTCCATCCCAATCCGAGGATCACATCCTAGATGAAACGCTCTTTCTTATCAGCACTCATGATCCATGGTACAGTGACATCATCATGTACCTTTACACATCCACTTTCCGGTCTGATTTGACGAAGGATTCTCGACGTCGCATTCAACATCAATCTCAACCATATCGCATTGTCGGAGATACCTTGTATCGTGTTGGAGTTGATTATGTGCTCCGCCGATGCTTGACCCTGGAAGAGGCTGAGAAAGTCCTGAATGACTGTCACAGTGGTGCTTGTGGCAGTCACATGTCCGGATATGCTACCGCCCAGAAGATTCTGCGTGCGGGTTACTTCTGGCCGTCTATATTCAAGGACTATATTGTTGCAGTTCGAAAATTTCATGCGTGCCAGGTCTTTCAGCGCAAGATGCGTGTGCCACCCCTACCTTTACATCATGTCATTACCGTAGGCCCTTTTTCCAAATGGCGCATAGATTTTATGACATGTAACCCTCACTCAGCCGAGGGGCATGCTTATATAATCGTTGCCGTGGACTACTTCACTAAGTGGGTCGAGGCAATGCCTACATTAGCTACCGATGGTAAGACAACAGCTCAATTAATTTTCAACCATGTAATTACACGTTTCAGAGTTCCTCAAGCCATTGTTACCAATCATGGCACTCATTTTCGGGATTACATGATGGCAGAGCTGACATCAAAGTTGGGCTTGCATCATGACAGCTCAACGCCATACTACCCTCAAGCGAATGGCCAGGTTGAGGCCGTGAAAAAGGTACTGGTCATGATGCTTCAACGAACGATTGGTATTCACAAATCCAATTGGCATCTCCAATTGTTCTCAGCTCTCTGGGCCTATGGAATGTCTGTAAAGAGCGTAACCGGATTCACACCTTTCCAACTGGTGTATGGTCTGGAAGCAACTCTCCCGGTTGAATGTGAGATCCCTTCGCTAAAGTTGGCTGTGGAATTACTACCCAAAACTTCCCCGAAGGAAGAACGTCTCCTGTATCTGGAAAGACTAGATGAAACCTGCCGCTTGGCTGCTTTGGTTATCAAAGCACAGAAAAAGTGGTTTAAAGCTCATTTCGATTCAATGGTTTCTCCACGTTCTTTTATTAAAGGGGACCTCGTCCTCTTATATGACCAAGCACATGATAAACTTGGAGCGGGAAAATTCTAGCCCATGTGGCATGGGCCCTATATCGTCAAGCGAGTATTAAAAAATGGGGCCTATGAGCTAATCGACTATGAAGGTATTCCTCTGGCGCAACCTAGAAATGGGATGTACCTCAAGAAGTACTACACTTGAATTATTCTTGTGTGGTGTGTGTACACAAGTGAGTAATTTCATTTTTTGTGCATGTGTGGTGTGGTGTGTTTTGTAAGCGTTTTTCTACTGATAAGATCTTCCTAATTGTGAGATGTCTATGAATCCTTTTTTCAGTTTCGCGGATGGTGCCTCCCGCAGTACAAGGAATCTGTCTTCGGCAGCCTAGGTAATATACAATCCTGCTGGTGAGTTAGTCAATTTGCAAGGTGTTTGTCTAGGGCCTACTACAAATAATGTCGCGGAATATAGTGCCATTTTGGAATTATTAAACGAGGCTGTTAACCTCGGTATTCATGCATTACTTGTGTATCTGGACTCACAGCTTGTAGTGTTACAACTCAATGGTCATTATTCAGTTAGGAACCCATCCATTTTATGACTGTATCTACGTATTTGTTTACTGGAAAGGAATTTTTATTACATTACATATCAACACATACCCAGACACATGAATGCGTTAATAGATGCAGTAGCTAACATGGTTTTAGATAGACATTTACGCAACTTGTAAAAACATCATCATATGTAAAAAGATCCATCCAGAAATATATATATATATATATATATATATATATATATATATATATATATATATATATATATATATATATATATATATATATATATATATATATATATATATATATATGTCGAAATGTTTCGGTAACAGGTGCATCACATAAAATTAAAAAATATACATGTTTGTTTTAATAATAGCCAGAGACAACATGTCTCTCAAAAATGTGCAAATGAAAAGCCTAGATGACTAATCAACGTGGTGCTCATGGTAGCATGTCACTGCCTGCACCAATCGCCTCAGTAAATGATGAAGGTGACTAGGCAACCCCACGGTGTGCCTCTGATAAGCGCTAATGGGAAATCTCCTAGACGAGCATAATCTGGGATCCCATGGACGATTCCCTCCAAGTTCTGAATGAGCTCACTCCCCTCGCCACCCTCGCCTTGAGGGTCATAGGCAAGCGGGGTCCTCCGTGCGATCAGCGACATCCCGGCGGGCCTCTCTGGGCCAACATCTACATACACATAGGATTTTTTGTTAAGACATGCATGTATACCCAAAAAATCATAAAATACACAAAATCAAAAAGAGTCTTACCCAGCTCCTCATCCCAGTCTTCTCCCTCTTGGAGTGGAAGATCTGGGTCTCCCGTGAAGTCAGTACCGGCATAGGGCTAGTCCTCTACGACGATCAGCTGTCGCTGAAGCCATACAAAGAACTCGGGCCTCCATGACATTTTCTGGACCCCTCTTGATCTGGGCATGAGGGCTGCCCATCGAGCCATTCATGGCTCCCTCAATGGTGGCTCGGCGACTATCGCCCCCTGGCCCTGGAAGATTGGTAACCGTTCGAGGAGGAATGATACCAAGATAGATTCGTACCAAAACTGCTTCAGTTTGGCCTTCTTACACTTTGTTAATTGCCATTTGATGTTCATTTTTACGGTAGTGGCCCAATCGAAAAGTGTTGGGTTCATGCATTCTGATGCTAAGAGGAGCTGTGTTTTAGTAGCCTTATGCGGCGCCTGCGACCCCGCAGCCCGCGTAATGGTATGGAGCACCACCCTGACTGCTAGATCAAGAACTGTATGGATATCGACTTTCCCGCTTCTTGATCTTGTCTGTGCCCCTGGGAAAACTCTTTCCATCACCATTGACATTTTCTCCCTCGATGGCCTAGTACCTGTCATGATTGGGACTGGACCTCTCCGAGACAATCCAGTTATGAAGTAAACATCGGATACCTTGAGCTCCAATACTTGGTCTCAAAGCCTAAACTTCTCTTCGTTCTCATCCCAAATACTGATTAAGTATTGTAGCAATTCAGGTTGTGCCCTGAGACATGGTGTTAAGAAGAACTTTTTTAAGCTGCAATCCCGAAGAGTGTTCATACATGCCTCGTTCTCCATGGCCATTTCATATTCTTCACTATGCTACCTTTATTTCCATTCGATCACCATTGTGACTGTGTATCTGCACCAAAATGGTCACAAAAACTTCATTAGATCCATTTAACACTAAAAAATCTAGATGATTGGTTCATTTTTTGTAAAAATTGAGCAGAAATTAAGGTTGCACCATTGGCGCGACTGTTTTGCTGACAATCGCGCCAAATGACACGACCCCTTTGCAAAAAGGAGCCAATTGGCGCAGGTCCGTGCCCGATACCCGTGCCAATTGAGCGAGCCCTAAATTTTCAATTATCCCCTTAGGGATCCTAAATCACAGTGGAATTCTATAAAAAATGGATTGAAACATGGTTGAGGGAAGCGCCTCTTACCTGGGAAAAGAGAGAACTAAAATGATGTACTGGATCGTCCACAATCGTCACCACAAGTTCACATAGGAAAAAATCACTGTTGCTCACCATAAGAGGTAAAAAGTAAAAGTAAATATGTTTTTACTATTTTTGGCATATTTATAACTTTTCAAGATCAAATTAGGTTTTGAAGCTTATTTTTCCATTATTTTATTATATTTTTTTCGAAAAATGGGTTTTACGCTTGCTTTCTTGTGCAGCAACAGGTTTTCACACGACTAGGATGACGATACGAGTTGTATTTTATACTTTTTTGGACTTGGTAAAATATGAAAAAGTCACTATTGGAGTCATTTTTTAGCTCTTTTCTGACTCTCTAAACATGAAAAGATTGCCGAGTCGCTTGTCGTTTTGATCTCATTAAATTGGCTGCGAAACGACATCTACCCAGTATACATTTACCCCTTTTTCGGGCTGGGATAGATTATTTACGAAAAAGGAATACCCTAGCCTATCGCGACTAGGAGGTTTTCTCAGACATAATTTTCTACCTTTTCGGATCTGAGGAACTACCTATGAAAAGGGACTGTTGGAGTTTAATTTTCCATTGTCTTTTCAAACTCTCTAAACATGAAAATACGTCGAGTTCTTCCTTTGTCAGACTTGTTAAAACCTGATGACATCGAACTTTGTCGCAATGACGTTACTCGAGTTTCTCTTTCCTAGGGCTCGTTAAATGTACTAGGTTGGATTTTTCCGAAGGAAAAACTTATATCACAAGCATATGCTATCACCTTCAAGCTTGTTCTCAAAAATAATTGGGGTACTCACCAGAAATGGTGGGGGAAATGAAACTAGTATCATCGTCATGTCGACAGTATATCGCTCTTGAGCATGGCACTTGTCTGCATTCGTGTCGGGTTGGGGATATCTCATCTCGTTTTTTGCTTGCCTCCATAGGTTTGGGTTATCCTTTTTGACCTCTCATATGCTCTTTTCTTCATCATCGTGACCTCATATCTTTTGAAGTCAAAGACTGCCAAATCCAGTGTCGTGCCGTCGATATGTTTAAGAGAAGTTGACCTCTGCAATTCTCAACCCTCCTCTGATTCTCTACTGATCTTGATTCACAAACATTATGTTCCTCTGTCTCGCGTCGATGATGTGGGAAACACTATGGCCCACCTTCGATCAAGGTCACTTCCTGTCGACTTCAGCTCATTGTCTAGGAAGCTGATCTAGAGACTCTCTTCAGGTACCTTGGAGCCTGCATGCCTCAATGACAGGTTCTTCGCATTCGACGCAAGGTTCTCATCATTAGCCTTCGATCGAATGATTCTGCGGGTGTTCGACGCCAGCTCACTGTTCACATTCCGTGGATTGTACCTATAGTACCTTGAGGGCCATCATCATTATTGGTGGTTCCTCTCACGTTTGTTAACAACTTTCATCATTGGCTGGTAATCAGACGATGTTCTTGCATGTTCAACTTCAGCTCACATATTCACATGCTAGGACTTGTACTCTATGCGGGTCGAGATGGAGCACAAGACCCTGGGTTTTCTCTGATGGAATCCAGGCTGTGGATTTTGCGGATTATCATGATTGGTTACATGACCCATTGATTGGATGGATGCGACCATACCTGAGTCTGCTAATTGATCCTTTCTGGATGGCTACGTCCATACCTTGGATCTTGATTATTGTATACACTGTTATGGATGGCTGCGCCCATACCACGTATCATGTATTTGAGATATCAGTTGTATTTGGATTTTCCGATGGCAGTGTTTTCAGTTGGGCACGTTCTCATAAATCATTTCACCCCTCTCTCTCTCTTGGGCCTCATGCTTTAGGGGGCATTTGTTACACAGTAATTTGTCACCGTCCTTGCAATCCCCCATCCTTGACATTGGAGGGCTTCTTTCGTGACCTGTGAGTAGTGACATAACTTAAACCACTTTCATGGCATCCCCCTTTACAAGGACAATCACTCCTCTAAATAAAGTTTCCTTTGAAAAACCCTAAAAACTGATCTTTTGGCCTTGGCACGACTAGCCAGTTCAGCCCTCGTGCCAATGGGGAAAATCCACCAAAGAGGGCGCGCGAGCTGGCGCTCTGTCCCAGTGTATTTCTCGCGCCAAGCTTAATAAGGATTGTTTTCTAAAAATAAATGGCAAAATTTTGATTTCAACAAACTCCTGAACGAGTCTCTAAAATGAGTTGGGAAGTTTGGCTTCAGATCTCCATGTAGGGGAGGTGGTTTTCCACCTACCATGGAAGCTTCCTTGAGGATAGGACCAATCCTACAATTGTAGGAATCCCAACTCCCCTTCCACCATCTATATAAGCTTGCCATTTTCCCTTAGCAAGCTAGTAGTCCTGATAGCACTAGAGAAGAGTTGAAATTATAGCAAGGAGATTATCGCCAAACAGCCTTTGAGAGCCAAGCTAGAGAGAGAGAGCTTTGTCCCATTCCCGATGAGCTTCATTGAGACGTGCTCCACTGTCGACCCCGTTGAAGGAAGATCCAATGTCAGAGATTTGGGTTGTATCTTTCCTTTATTATTATTAATGATAAGCGACTTTGATTATGGTTTCATTCATGTGTCTGTCTTTGATGCAATGAATTACATCCTCTCTAACTGATGTATAGTTACAAGGTTTAGATTCCATGCTGTGTATCGTTGTGTTTCTTCGCATGTGTGCAGGTGTTCGGACGTGTTAAGAGGAAGGATCGTGATCTGCCAAAGCGGAGGACGGGAAGCGTCATCCTTTCTTCGACGACCATTGCATAGGACGTCAGGTAGGTAACTCGTTGTGTTTTGTAGTTTTTGTAACTAAAGACCTGCGTCACTGCGTGTCTGATTGTTGCTAGACCCGATCTGGGCTAGTAGGGATCACCTCTGTCCGCAGAGGGGATTGACCTCTCCAACAGTTTTGAAGATGTAAAGTGGTGGTGAATTATGGTGATTTGTCCTTTGAGCATGTGACATTCATTATGTAACCATTATGTAACTGTTTCAATGATAGGATAAAGGAATGCAATAAATAGGAGATGGAGTCCTATTAGGAGTTTGTTTTCTTTAAAGGACAGCTGTCATTTTTTTGTTTCAAGTTAGTGGTTTCATTCATGATAGGTGCTAGAGTAGAATTCAAAGATATAGCCAGCTGGGCAGATCATCTACATTGTAAAGAATGTCTATTTATAGACTAAACATTGAAGAGCAAAGGGTTGGAGAATATTGCACCAAATTGCTGCTTGTATGTTTTTGTCCATTATCAGTAATATAAAGTGACGTTCTACTTCCAAACCTGAGATTCTTATGAGTTTTTTGATGTGTTATTGCTTTGTATCTTTATGTCTAATCCCTTGCAATGGATTTGATCTCTAATTACTCATAATTCATAATATTATGCTCTAAATTCCTTTAGGGGTGAAATTACTATGTTTTTATTATGTTATGTGTATGAATTATCTATGTCA